>CM035433.1:106811257-106998757 GCA_020310875.1 Ceratopteris richardii
TTGTTGCAAGCAAAGGAATACTGGCTTACACTTGTGGGAATTCACATGCCTCTTTCATATACAACAGATAATAATCTAATAATAATGAATGAAGTATTTTTCTGTTCATGATTGCTCGCTAAGATCTAGATACCAAATGTAAGAATTACTCTCTCAAAACCAAACAACGTTGTGTGTATGGCTCACCTCCATGCATTTATTCCCTTGTTCCCAAATTAGGAGGCATTTAGAGTCCGTGGCCGTCATGCTGACTGACCATACCCCCTAAAACGGAAGCCTTAGGATAACCCCCAAGCTTGGAACCTTGGCACATCTCATCCTTTGTTCCTATCAAACATAGTGATGGCCTGCTTGGCCTATGTTCAACATTTCTGTGATCAAGAACTAAGCATAGATGTAAAGCAAACCTAAAACTTAGCACAACTGAGAGAACAGTGTACAAAGATCATTGAGAGAGTAATTCTGAATGAAGTTGTGCTAGGCCATCAAGGGTTGGAGAAGGGGAGCAGGATCCCTCCTGTTTGAGCACGGTACGACATTTGACCGAGCTCCCAAATTCATACACATACATGCATACATACATGCATACATACATGCATACATACACCATGCATTCGTTCATGCATGCATGATGTATGCTACATCTCGATGTTTATACATACATAGATGCATACATACATATACACATGTATTTATATCTGTGTGCATGTGCATGTGTATGTATGTATGTATGTATGTATGTGATAAAGTCATGGATGATGGAAGTTGGAACCTTCTATTTTGTTTTTCTAATGTGATTTTGTGCAGTTTAAATGTACTGTGATATGGTTTCAAATCAAAATTTGTGTATGTTATGTATATTTCGTCAACATGAACCTTACACACCTTACTCATGGATATAATCTGGTGCTTGCGCTTAATTTTCACCGAATGTAAAGCATCAAACACACCATACTGCCCAGTGCCTATGCAATGCATTACACATACCATACTGTCTTGATGCTTATCACTGCAAGATGGCTACTAACAATACTTAAGTATGCCATTATATTGGCTATTTATGAGCGTCATGATGAGGGTGTCATCTAGATTGTGGATCAATTCTGATTTTAGATGCCCTGCCACATGTGGCAATCAAGGAATCCATTAATTTTTGAAGAAAGAGGATTTTCTCAGAAGCTTTACAAACAAGGATTGTATCACAAACTCCATGGCTGCTTTGAATACTGACACAAAAGATCATATCATGCAGCTAAGTAACTTTATTATATGATGGTATGATAAACCCTTTCGGATCTTCCATCTCCAGTGCCGTGTTCTCTTGTACATAAATGAGAAAAAGACTAAAGTTTCAAAATATGTATGCATGCATGTATGTATGTATACATGCTTGCATAAGTCAGTGGCTCGATGTGTGTATTTGAGTGTGGAACAGTTTTTGTTTTATTTGGGTGTCTGTGTGTGAGGTAGCGTGGGTGTATCATTCTTCATGGGGATGTATCAACATCAGCAGCACATGTCAGGGTACCTGTACATCTTTTAAATTTAGTGAACTTTTGCTGCTATTTGATTTTGTACAGTACTCTATACAGCGATATTGAACGCTTAAAGACATGCATTTGTATATTATATGTGATAGATTTTTGTGAAACCCAAACACTCGCACAGATTAAGCTGATGTTTTTCTGTTTTGTAGATTGCAAATACTCCCCTCAAAGTCAGAAAAATTGTGGTTGAACTCTGTGATTTAGTGACTGAACGTGGAGCAAAATTATGTGGTGCTGGCATAGTTGGTGTACTTAAAAAGATTGGAAGAGATGGTAGCACTGCAGGTTCGAGGGCTAAAAGTGAATCTGGAAGGGCCAAGAAGACTGTAGTAGCTATGGATGGTGGGCTTTATGAACACTACCCTAACTTTAGAAGATACTTGAAAGAAACCGTTGAAGATTTGTTAGGGGAGGAGGCTTATGCGAATGTTTCTGTAGAGCTATCCAAAGATGGTTCAGGCATTGGTGCGGCTCTTCTTGCTGCATCTCATTCCAAGTACAATTGATAGTCGGGGATGTATGATATCTAGATGTTTGTCAATCATAGTTATTATTTGCTCAGATAAGCTAGGAATGATAGCTTATCAATGGATGGCATTTCTGGGGTCATATTTTTTCCCAGGTCAGTGTCTCTTGGGTTATCAGTAATGCGCAACATGAATAATAAGTGTGAGCATCTCCATTGGGTGCTTGATCTGCCGATTGCCATCTATGCAATTGCAATTTATTTTATTCAAGGGGTGTGTGACCATATTGTTAACGAGAGAAGACTCCCATTTATAGCGATCCAATTTTATCTTCTGTGCAATGAGTAACCCATGGTCTGGTTGTATTTAAACTTTGTAGTTATCTGTCCTAAGATTCTTTAGTGTGATATTCAAGTTGTCCTCAGAAGTTAGAGTGCATTTGTACGCGGTATTTTTAGAGTAGCAGGAAAATATGAGAAGTCATGAAATTAGTCAATTTGTGCTTTAAGAGCTCAGGAGGTCTCAGCTATACTGCATTTTCAACTATTGATACTGAGGTTTCTGAATGGAATTCATTCATGAGGAAGTGAAGTTGCTAATCCCCGCTTTCATCTAGGATGCACTACACTTTCATTTTTAATTTTGTAACTGTTTGATTTCAGGAATAAACATTGGTATTACAACCTCTTAATCAGTGTCCATAGAATGATCCTTCTGTAAGGTATATCACAATTTAGCTCGTTCCCTTGGTAAAAATCCTTTTGTTGACCCTCAGCCTGATTTTTCTTAAACATCAAAGAGATCCTTCGCAGTCATTGGTTATGATGTACACATCTTTTAGCTTGAAAGTGCTAGGTTTACTTCATTTTGGAGAAATACTAACATGATGTAGTACGCACAAGGGTAGAATTCACTTGTGCTGCTTCACATTTTTGTTTGAGTGCTTGATTGGATCAAGGTGAAAGCAAAAATAGAAGTCTATGATCTGATTGTGGGTTTTATTTTGATGGATGGGGTTGAGAACTCGAGTTCTCTTTAGTTCATCTAAAAAAGTGCACCACAGAAAGTAAAAACTTTCAACTCTGTTGGTATTACATTTTTTGAATTCAAGACTTCACGGTTTTCCACATTTGCATAGTTGTATCACGTGTCCTTCACTGGAGCATATGCAATAGCCTTTACGAGGCCTTTTTCTTATAACAGTGTTTCTTTGTAGAACATTGCATTCCAAAAACAAAAGGTCAATCAGTTTTCTGTACCTTAGCTAGAATGTTAGCCTTTAAAGAACATATTGACAGGAAAAATCTCAAAGTATTTAAAGGTATGAAAGAATCTTTTCTAGGCTCATGGACGTGAAGGGCAGTGATCACTGTTGCATGAGGATGTGCGACATGCTGTTGCAACATGAAAGTGTAGCTTAATGCCACGTGTGAAGCATAATCTAATTGGCAGTTGCTCACCAGAACCTGCACTAAAAGCAAGTTAGGTCTGATCATGTTCAAGGATGTTTTTCAAAGTGTTTATTTGATATGAATCATGGCGGTATGCCTGGGTTATGCAATCTTTTTTTCTTTCTTTTTGTTAGTGGATTTTTTCTGATGTCCATGCTGCAGCGAACATGTCTAAATATGAAAGATTTTGATTACACAGCTAGAGGGAAGATATGAACAAGTGAATGTTGAATATCTGATGCTTAGAGCTCGTTCTAGGTCCCTTTTTTAAAAAAGAAATTTTAATGAAGAATGGAATTCTATTGAAATGAGGATTCACAAAAAAGAGGCTGTATCAAAGCTGGATGGAACATTACAACCATAGCAATGGATATCCAAGCAAAGTAGCCAATACAAATAAAAAGGAAGCATCTCCCAAAGGATTACAACTCAAAAGTATCTATTCTTCTTCACAGAAATAGTGTCACGGAGTACAAAGTAAAAAATACCACTAAGAAGTTAATCTCTGTAGAAACAATTGTCATCTAGTGTCATATTACGGGTGCACTCTCTTGGGTGAGATGGCATTGATGCCACATGGCATCACGGAGGGCATTATGCCCATTTGGTAGAAGGGGGGAGAGAGGAGTCTCTCCCCTTAGAGTATTAATATAGAAGAGCATATGAGAGAGAGTCTTTATTTTATGAGACTTCTTATGAGAAGGATTCAAGATTGAGGCTCGGCGGCTGGGAGGTTCGAACAATCGTTTCTCTGTGTGTTTCGTAGAGTAGAAGACGGCCTTGCGTTGCGTGTGGCATGTTCAGAAGTGTTGACTAGCGAAGCAAAAGGATTTGATAGTGGTATCAGAGCAGGTTTCTTTGCCATTTCTAAGTTCACGCTCAAAGGTGCTGCCAGGATTCGAACCGCAGACCTGCAGAACATAGGCAGCTGAGCTATCCAAATGACCATGCCATGGTTCTTGCCCCACAAACCTGAAAAAATGCTATATTATGTTGCTATGGCTCATAATACCTGCCTGTCATCCGTGAGCAGATGCATATATAATAGACCATGACGAGGAAGGCTTCTTCATTCACGAGGCACTATCATGTGTGGATTTGGACAAGAATATTGGAAGGGTGTGGAAGAAATCTCATCACAAGAAGGGCATAGTTAAATGGCTTCTTATTTTGAAACAACAAATCCCTTGAGTCATGAGCTTATTTGAAGGGAGTTTCTTATCTTTGCAAATCCATGTCTCCAAGGCTAATGAGGTATGAGCCAAGGAAGGATATCAAGAACTCCATTCCAAGTATGTGTAAATTTGAATTTACTTTTGAAATTCCGAGGAGTTAATTTGAATAATACTCTTTGAGGGAAATCATGTGTATGGGGAGTATGAGGTAGATACTCCCATCTAAACTTAAGAATTCTCTCAAAATACAAGTAAGAATAAGCTTAAGGTATCTCTAAAGTAGCCCTATTTATGATTTTCACATCATTTTTAGGTACTATTTTGGATAAATAGTCATTTTGGGAAGGGGAAAAGAGTAGGTATTTTTCATAGATTTATGGAAAAAACCATGCACACTTATAGTCTAGTATATTGACTTCCATATACAATCAAGAAATCCAAAATATACCTCAGTATGATGGGAATTTGAAGCTCCACAAGACCCCCTTCCATCACAGTTTGAGAAAAAATTCAGCACTTGAATTTAAGAAATTTTCATTTTGAACGAGGGAAAAACAGGTGCAATAGCTATGGATGGATGGGAAAAAGTATATTTACTGAGAGTATGGTGTATGGATTTCATAGGCGAATCATTAGATTCATCAAAATGCTAAATTAAGGAGGAATTTTAGTTCCTCAAAGACACTCTTCCCGCACTTTTTGAAAAAAATTTCAAGTGTTAGTTTTAGCCGAACTCCATTTTTGGGAATAAGAAAAGAGGCTATTTAAGAAGATTCTTATGGATTAGTGCATACACACATGTTATGGTGTATGAATTACCTTGGAAAAGAGAGATCCCAAGAAAAATCCATATTAGAAGTGGATTAGAAGCTTGTTAAAAGCTCCCATTTAAGTTTTTGCATGAAAGTAAAAATTGTAATTTAGGCCTCTTTTGGGGAGCGAATTAGCATGCACCAAGGGAGGATTTGGAAAGGCGAAAATAGGCTCAAGCATCTTCATATATTTGTCTCTGAGGTTATGGAGAGAATTTTAGAATTTGCTTGAGGGAATAATGCTTTTGGGCACCCCAAAAATCACATTTTCATACTTTTTCCAGCCCCTCCAACAGTCCACTAGTTTAGGATGTCCCACTTGGAATGGCCATATCTTGGGCTAGGAAACTCCAAATTGGCCGTGCTATGGCTTGTTTCGAAGAGCACAAGGTCTACTTTCAATTTATGAAAATAAATTTTGGAAAATATATATTTTTGCAAGTCTATACAACTCTGCAATGTCTGAACAGTTTTTGGCGACTACCTTCCGGGAGCCATATCTTTCAAACCGGGAAGGTGATTTGAGTAATTTCACTTCGATCTCTTTGCGCATGCTATATATTTCAGTTTATGAACATTTGCAGGTCCTAAAATGGTTTTGCAGGTCTAAATAAGAATTACTAATGTATTTTTTGACTAAATTTGCATTATTTTGATAGTCACTTGACCATGCTTTATGTTTTGGGAAGTGATCCGATGTTTTTGGACACTTCAAAGCTTATGTTAGGACCTGAGGAGGAAGGTGCAGAGGTCTCGAAGTTCATCGAGAAGGATTAGATGCATGCAATTCCAATACCAAACCATTTAGGGACGTATGTTTTATGCTTCAGACATTTTACTTTATATTATGGCATGTTTTGTATGTACATGCATAAATTGGATTGCATACATCAAATGTTGATCATTGTTTAAATTTTTAAAGTATGGATCGACATGCAAGAAGTATACTTTTTGATTGTTTGGAGGAAAGAGGATTATAGAAACCATATGGCTATGCAACACAGGGAATTGTTGTTAGCAATTGCGTTTATGTTTTTGCAGGTTATGGAGTCCATATATGAGTTTATGGGGTGCATGCCATGGGCCTGTCAAGCCCTATGTTGTTGGGTGGCCTTTGTGCCACTGAGGTTATGGTTTAATTTTTTTTTGGGATTCCATTTCTTGGGGAAATGCTGTAAAAAATTCCCCCCCCCCTCATGGCGTTATATACGCACTTGCCTTTAGGTAAGAATCTTATGGCATGGTAACATGCCTTTCCTGCAAACGTCAATAAGATTTAGCCATGCTTATAAGCATGTATTTGATGGACTTAGTACCATCAGAGTATTATACATAAGGCAACTTCAGTAGTAACAGGATCCCTACACATAATCCATAGGCAAAAGGAAAGGAGCTACACCTTCACGATTAGTAATGTGCACGATCAATCCTATAGGTTTTAGGAAGTTGTATACAGTAACGGGAGATATATACAAAAAGGAATATCCATTGTCACATATTGACTAGAACCAAACTGACTAGTTCAAGGACATGGGACTCATTTGAGTCCATCGACATGATTTTAGGATATGGGATTCATTAGAGTCCAGCTACATATTCCATTACATGGAATATATATTCGGTTTAGTGTAGGTATGACACTGTGAATTGGAAGAAGTTTTCACTGGTATGGGACGATGGAAATGACTTCCCTTTGAGCACTCTTCTTCTATGGCCAGGGAGAAAAGGACTCATCATTCATGGCGTCATGTCTCACTATATCAGAGGAGAGCTCTTAGTAGACATCTCCTTAGGATTAGGAATTATCCTTCATAGTTTAGGGAAGATTTATTCTTCTAGTAGAGAATGTGATATGTGATTTTATCACCATTGGAATCACATACTCATTTTGAGTTTTTCAGGAAGGATAATTCCATCAGTTTGTTTACTATTTCCATTATTGTATGGTCAAGCTTATAAGCTTGGCACTTTACACTTGCTTCTTCTATTATTACTCCATAGAGTATACATCATATGGACTTAAGTCATTTGGATGATTTTGTATGTTATGGGAGTGATAGTTGGAGGTGGAGTGTACATGGGAAACAGTAGATACCACCCAGACGGTTTCCCACCTTTGAGATGATCTCATATGAGACTTCTTAAGGGGAAGGATACGGGGAAACAACACACACACATATGACCATGCACATAGAGTACATGGGGTTCAGGGGAGTCTGAGCACTTTCTTCTACCATTACGGACATTTCATTTACATTTTCGAGGATGAAAATGCTTTCAAGGGGAAGGAAATGTCATGTTACGGATGCACACTCTTGGGTGAGATGGCATTGATGCCACATGGCATCACGGAGGGCATTATGCCCATTTGGTAGAAGGGGGGGGAGAGGAGTCTCTCCCCTTAGAGTATTAATATACTCACATGAAGAGCATATGAGAGAGAGTCTTTATTTTATGAGACTTCTCATGAGAAGGATTCAAGATTGAGGCTCGGCGGCTGGGAGGTTTGAACGATCGTTTCTCTGTGTGTTTCGTAGAGTAGAAGACGGCCTCGCGTTGCGTGTGGCATGTTTAGAAGTGTTGACTAGCAAAGCAAAAGGATTTGATATCTAGCAAATGCGAAGGTCATTGAACTTTTAGGCCTTTATGAAAGAGACACACATTCTTTGGCTTATCCTTCATCACAGTGTTTGTCCCATAGCAAGGCTCTGGCACGTGGGATTTCAAATGGACAATGTCCTTTTCGCCAAAGGATGGAAGATACCAAGCATATCTTCTTTTCATGCAGGGCTGCTTCCAATCTATGATAGTGGCTTCAAGTATGAGTGGACTGACTTTCATCCTACATACTTCTCTGGAAGGAAGTCCTTGGTGTCTGCATTGATTCTGACTTTGTTATTCACCTAAAATTATGTATTTCATATGGATTAGCCGTAATAACATGTTTTCTGAACGAAAGCCCTCAGTAGGAATTGGTAACTTAATCAATTACTTACGCTCGCTTCTCATGCAAATCCTCCCAGCCACGGAGAGAAACCTCCATGTTCTAGATCTTAAAAGAACACACGAGGACCTTGCACTTCATCAATTGGAAAGGCAGACAATAATGGCTTCTATATAAGTCCCCCATACAGGACGGGGAGTTGTGTTAATTTATTAAAAAGATGTTTAAAAACTTTCATTGGTGATTATTCGAGTTCAGATGCTAGGTATGGTTCGGATGTGTGGCCATCCTAAAATGATTTTTAGAAACACTAGTTTTTTACATCAATCCAAGAGAGAAGAAATTTGAACATAAATAAAGTTCAGATGTTAAAATATAGGTTCTAGCATGGCCACGGATGATCCTGCATGCCAGCTTAGAGCAGAGAAACTTCCTTCTAACATTAGTAAAGGAAATAATATCCCCTATAGGAGTAAGAATATCATCCAAAACTCTTATACTTTTCTTCCTCAATTTGTATGAAATCTTGATCTTAACTTGCTGAGGGATCCAATTACAGGAACAGGGAGGTATCTGTTCTTTGAGGAAATCCAAACTTTTCCAAAGACTTTTAATAAAGTTCAAGCCCTTGGGAGAAAACTTGGCCTTAGCAAAGGCAATCGTAAAAGGGTCCACAATATCCAGGCCTCGAGATTAACCATACCAAACCCAAAGACTTGATTAATGATCAAAATGGTCTATAAATCATTGCTATTGAAGGATCGAACAATCCACTTCGAACACAACTTGCTACTAAGTTTGAGGGGATTCTAAATGTCAAGATCCTTGGCTGCTTTTTTTTTTCTTTCAAATTTCCTCTTTTGAAAACAAACACTATCAGCCATTTTATGCACCTTAGTCATGTTAAGGTTGCCTCCCCTCCCCTTAGAGTCGGTATTAATTCTAGAAGCACTTGGGTTCTGAGGGATAATATAGTAGTTAATGATAAATCTTCCATGAGCAACAACAATATTCAAATGGCTCTGCTTCTTGCTGTTAAGTTTTATTAGAAATCCAGAACCACCTCTAGTTATTAGAGACTTTGAGACCTATTAGAATTCCTAAGTGCTTGAAGATTTGTCCATCCTCAATAAAGGAGCAAGTCGATCTTTAATAAATTGAGCGATCTGAAAATGGAAGCCTTAGAAGAATTCTGATTGATTATGGAACCAAGTATGATTTAAGCTCATCCTGTAAGGTGTTGATACCAGAATCATAATAGATAGTAGCGTTAATGTTGTCGGCATGATTATAAAGAATCATCTATCTTCAATAAAGGAGCAAGTCGATCTTTAAAAAAATTGAGCGATCTAAAATGGAAGCCTTAGAAGAAGTCTTCAAATGATTGATTATGGAACCAAGTATGATTTAAGCTCATCCCGTAAGGTGTTGATACCAAAATCATCATAGATAGTAGCATTAATGTTGTGGACATGATTATAAAGAATCATCTCTCGAGGAGAATTCTTGTTGCGGATGCCTTTGATTATACAAGCAGAAGGTGCATCTTGAATGAGCTAGCCGAGGTTGTCGGTGGCAATGGCAGAGCATAGGAAAATGGGAGCAACATTGGTGAATAGACCTAAGAAGCTTAAAGTTATCAAAAGTGATACCCTTATTTTCTACTTTGGCAGTAACATTGGAAAAAGACACCGGACAACTCGAATAAAGTGACTTCCAAAACTTGCATAAGATTGAAGGATCAAAGCCTATTCCAACCTATCATAGGCTTTGTCAAAATCAATCTTGAGAAATATGAATTCTTCTCATTCCTTGCGGCTTAATCAATACCCTTCCATAAAGAAACAACTGCATCAATGATAAATCTTGCCTTAATAAAGCCCTTTCACTCTTCCTTAATTATAGAACCCATACAACCCATAAGTCAAGCATATCACTGATGGATAGAGACTGGCTTAAGAAATTAACAATCTCCTTGGTCATAGTAGGGACTCACTTTGAGCAGATTGGAGCAATCATCAATCATGAATTTTGGAGATCTACCTCTCAATGGATAAAAAATTACCGTCCTTTGTGCTGAAACTAGTAAACACGGGAAGCAAAATATATGAAGGGTCATTTCCTAGTATGCCAATGCTTAATAAGGGCTACATATAGCGCCCTTCTCTAGCTCCATTGTGTAAGCATAATATGGTTGCACTGTCTACATGTAGCCATTTGACAAGACGTTATTTGTGGAATCTGTATTAAAAAAAGTACCTTGATAAGATGTCCTAAAAGCATATACTTTTCTTTTAGCTCTTGAAATTCTTTTGATCATGTGCACCTGCTTAGCCTCTCTTTGAAGCTGTGCACTACTCAAAACTAGAACACTAGAAGAAGAGGACCAACTCATCTTATTCCAAGAGGATCTTTGGCCTTGAAAGCCTGTGCCTCTATGAACATCCTCATAGACTAGAGCCATCTCTACAATTTTTGCCAAAGAGTGATACCTCTCCTTTCTTATTAAAATGAGATAGTTTCTCTCAAGCCTAAGATGAACTTGTGGACTTGAAGAAACTCTAGAATAGAATATGGTACTTTGAGAAGTACCTCCCTATACTTTTGTGCACATTCTTGGATAATTTGGTTTTTCTGACTAATGAAAAACCATGTATTAAGTGCCCTAGACCTCTCGTTAGGTGTCATAAAATTATTATAGAATAAGGCTTTAAATTGCTTCCATGTGGTTGGGTTTTCCTTGTCTTGTTCTATCTTATACTATGGGTGACATCTACAAGGTAATAAATACCTTGTTGAATCTTATGTATATCATCCACAACATGGCATAAACGGAAACACTATTCCCATTTGGTAAGCCATTTCTCAACAATGTTAGTAGTACATGCAATTATAGAGCCATGATAATCTGACATCTTATAATCCTTAAGCTGCCACATAGCCTCTATTGTTGAGATGCCTTCACTAGAGACTTTTGGAGTGTGATGTTCCCCTAGAGATCTTAACTCTGTACATAAGGTCTCAACTTCAGACATGATTTCTTCTTTCTTAGAGCTATTTACATGCTCTAAGATGGTATGAATTGTATTCTCTAAGTGTGAGATCCTTTGGCTCCTGGTCTCTATGGAATCTAAGGAGTTCCTAGTCATATGGGTGTCTGCTTGTGCGAGAAGGATGGTCCTGACTCCAAATCTACAAAGGTGTGAGTCCTTCTCTTTTAGATTTTTATTGGTTTTATGTTTCTTTCATAAAGATACTATCTATATATATATATATATATATATATATATATATATATATATATATATATATATATATATATATATATATATATATATATATATATATATATATATATATATATATATATATATATATATATAGATATATATATATACATACATACACCCGACGATATAAACAATGGCACTTGAAAAATAACTAGTCAATATCTTTTGAGAAAGAGAAATAAGAAATGATAGGATGTGCATTAGTCTGCTCTGTACTATGATTCAAACAAGCATGCATGAGAATTTTGAAGTTTTTGGTAGCATTTCAGCAGTAACTTGATAATCAACAAAAACAGATAGTGCTCTACATGCACCTTGGTAACACATGTGTGCTTTTGGGCATAATTTATCACAAAAAAACCATAGGACATGACATCCCTTTTTCAAGAATACATGTGGTTGCAGCACCAATTGTAGTAGTTAACCTAGGGTACTATACATCCTTTGTTTCTTCCTGGGGTAACTGCATCAAAATATGCTACCAACGTACTTTAAAATAAAAAAAAAGTGCAAAAAATTATATAGATATTCAAGAACATTAATGCATGTATAAAAACTAGATACCTACTCTAAATGATGATTAATGCATAAAAATAAGAGTTATGGAAGGGAATATTGACAACGAAACATATCCCAAGGTAAGGGAATCCATGTGTAGAGGTAGAGCAAAGGCCAGAAATTATCATGAACCACCTTATGGATCACTTTTGTGCCTCTAGTTGACTTCTACAAAGTTTCTATAACACAAACAACCAACTTCAAAGCTTTGCAAGGTGGTTTTGCAGATGCCAAAATTGTTTTCTAGCTATCCATTTTCAATAGATCTCGAAGTAAAGATTTTATAGCAAGTTAAAGTCCTCAATTTGGAGCTATATGGAGAGAGATATGCTCGAATTAGTGAGGGGGTATGTTATAGAATGATCTCTTTGATGAGGGGGGACGAAGCCAATTTTCTCCAAGAGGAGAGGGAAGGCTGTTTGGATGCTCCGTGCAGAGGTGAAGGAGGAGAATGACACTTGAATCATTTATGTCTATCCCACATATGAAGAAGAAGGTGGAATTTGTGCATATATATAACTCACCATAGCATATTCCTCTACAACTCAAGAGATGACAAGGAAAGGGAGTTCTTCTACCTTTCACACCTACATGCATGTGGATGCACTTGATAACACCTTGTGGGCTACTAGTAGACCTTTGTGGCCTTCTTGGGTATGGAGATGGCACTCTTTTGTGATGCCTCCTTGTGGGGGGAGGGGGGCTGTCCCCTTTCCTTTTTATTAGTGAAGAATTCTTTTGCACTTCCTCGTGAAGACAAAGATGATGCCTGCTATTTTTTGCAATTTGACAAGCAAGATCCGCAAAAAACGGTGAAAAACTCCCAAAATTTCATGCTCAGGGCTTCTAAAACCATGCTATGGTTACCAAATGTGAAGTTCTCTATCTAAGAACTCAAAGAAAGACTTGAATGATGTGTGTGTAACTCACTTTCCATCCTTTATATCCACTTACACTCAAGATAGTTTGGAATGCTCTAATGTGAACATGTGGCCATCATACAATACTCATTACCATTAGTCCGCAAGGTCCTTAGGATACCCCTTGAACTAGGGACTTTGTCTAACCTTAGCCCTTGTCCCACACACACATGAGATGATCCCACACACACATGAGATGATCTCTGTAGAGCAATATCTAAGAAACACATTATGTCCTTGTGGACTACCAATGATGAGTGCAAGTTCTCAAAGTGAGGGAAAGATATGTAAAACTTATCATGCGTATCCGCTTTGTAAAGTTCCCCCTATTGATTGTTCTACCAAGTAAATATGCATTGGCCAATGCTTTGAAAAGGAGAGCTAAAAGAGGATGTCCCAAATTCTCTCTTCAAAATTAGAGATAGAAATATCGTGATTATTCCACCCATCTCTTGTGGACTCAATCACATCAAATCCTCCAAAGAGAACAAGAGATCCATTCAAATTTAGGAGCCTACCTCATAAATAACTTCTTTTTTGAAGCACAATTTGGTGCATAGATGGAAATACACCAAAAATCAAAGTCACTACAAAATTTTACAACAATGTACCTATGTTTTAAAGACCACCTCAATAATATTTTTTTTTAGAGGACTCTACTCTATCTCTCTCTCTCTCCCTCTCCCTCTCTCTCTCTCTCTCTCCCCCACCCACCATAGGATAAAATTTTTTCCTATGGTGTGGTTCATTTATTTTTTTATTTTTTTGGCTATAACCCTTTTGGCTCTAAATTGTACCTTGGGTGGCCATTTTTTTCAAACTTGGGTCAATTTAAAGTTTCTTGACACTTGGACTCATTTCTTCTATTAGTTTTATCCAAATCCATTAGTTTTTTAGTTTTTCGGTCACAAACTATCTGTTTTGTGCACATTTAACATGTGATTTTAGCCCACACATGATTCACATGGTCTATTCCCTCCTTTTCCCATATGTTGCACATTTTGCATTTGTATCACATGTACCTTCCATGTTTCACATTTTTTTCACTCTCAATAGTCCCATCTCATACTTCCTACCTCCCTTTTTTACCTAAGCCCAACCCTCACCCTCCTCCGTCTGTGCCCTATCCTTGTTAATGCCTAAACCCTCCTGAAGCTTTCTTTTTTACCCTCCAAAATCTTGCTTCTCCACTAATATAGTGATTAGTTTTGGTTATTCCCTTGTAGTTGGTCTTTCATTCTCATGGTGGACTTGGTGGCTGCTCATATGTCATTTTGAAGGTTTTACACAAAAGGTTTTACATGACTTTGCTCATGGCTTGGTTGTTTGGTCTCCAAAACAGAGAGCCAATTATGTGGTGGGAAATTGTTGAACTAGTCAAAGGTCAAAGCGATCAACTGTGCAGATAGTCAAAGGTCAAAGTGGTGACTTTGTAAGTGATATAGAGGTGGTGCATAAATGCCCAAGAACAATGGTGCATAGGTGGTGCACAAACAATTTGTTCACAATGGTTTTGTAGGAAAAGTTGAATGCAGGTTGTAGAATGGTCTTTTTGAAAGGTTTTCAAGGTTTTTAAGTGTTTGTGAAGGTTCATCTGAACCTTTCCTTATGGACACATTTTGAAGAAATGAATTCAAAAGTGGAAAAAATATGAAGAGAAAGCGGTACACACAAGTTTATGTGCGGCCCCCCATTTAAACTTTTGTTTCTCTTAAAGTTACTAGAGGACAAAATAGGGAGTCGTTGGCTTTACACATAAAGTGGTTCTTGGGACATCAAAGTGAGCACAAGATACAATACCAGTTGAAGCGATGTATCAACACACAAGGAAGGTATTAGCAATTCTTGGACAAGAGAGTTAGACTAAGGGAGTGAGCAAGAGACTTGAATTGTGAGTATGGAGAGAACAAGTAAGAGAGCATGTAAGGTGGAACAAGTAACATCAAGGAAGTGTTGTGCATCAACAATAGAGAGTGATCCTTCATTCAACCTTATTGGAACCTGAGTGCAAGGTAGGACTCACATAGAGGAGGTTGATCGCACAAGAAATTATGGTATTTTTATATACTTGTGTGTGGTCTTTGTCTTATGTGCTATGCATAGGGAACAATTTTGTCTCATTTTAGACAAGGATATTGTATTTCTTATTTTTAATCAAGGCATAGAGACTTTGGTGCATTTATATCTCTTCTTCTTCTCCATTCTTCTCCTACAAACACTCAAGTCTCTTTCAACTAAAGAATCCCCCAAAAGAGATGAAGATGGAAATATTTATATCTCATATAAGGTCATCTACAAAAACCTTTCTAATGCATGATTTCAATGCTATTAGGTCAAACACTTGATGGGGGAAGATTCTAACACCCCAATGTAGATATGGAAGATGGGTGCCCTCCATTAGGCTCACACACAGTGATATATGCTCACTAAAACTATGTAGAGACACTCAGAATAAAACTTTGAAGATTTAGAGTAGACCTTGAGAGCTATCCAAAAAGCTTCTAGTCAAATAAAATGGATGTTCCAATCGTAAGAACCATCCACTTCAAGAAAAGCCATTTGTCTACATCACTGTGCCTATGTGCAGAGATAAAGGTTCACGAATTTGGCAATTTTTCATAACTCACTTGGTAGAAAAACTTGAGACTTTGTCAAACTTTGGGGCTCTATATGATAGACCAAATGATGCTTGAAATTAATACAAATTATTAAAATGAGATAGCAAATAGTGCTCTGCAATTTGGTATAAACATAATTGTGAAACCCTAACTACATCTATACATAGATAGGAGCTTGAGGCTTTCTAGAGTCGATAAAGAGCCATCTTAAGTGTGCATAAATAATGTGGACATCTATCATCTTCAAATCCTTGGGGTTGCTTCATGTGGATTACCTCTTGAAACTCTACAAAAGGTTCAGTAAACTATAATGAAAATGTGACATAGAAATGACACCAAACGAGAGTTACTCTAAAGATTATGAGCACACCAATCCTCCTGCATCGACCGAATCCTTGCGGACTTGTTGTTTTGCCCCCGAAATCTCAATCGTGCAACACTTCTTTGTATTAGTCACTATCTGAATGAGTAGGATGCTTCAAAGAAACGGTTTCAACGGAAAAATATGTTATTTACAAAGAATCACACCATCAACCAAACACTAGCACGCATGATGGATCCGAACCCTAAGAAAAAAAATCATCATCTATTAAACCTTGCAAACAGATAGTTTGAACTTCTTCAAAATTGTCTTTTATTTCCTTCTATAAGGCCTTAAGCAACTTCTAAACCATATCTACATCTAATAATTGAGCATTAAGACTGGAGGAACTAGCTAAAGCAGCTTGATCCAGATTACTTAATAAACTCTCCATTCTATGGATTTGATGTGCTTGAAATTCATTGGTTTTGAAGTAGGTATGTCGCTTCCTCTACGTCGCATCCAATTCCTTCTTTAATTGAATAGTGACAATTATCTCTACGATCAGTGCTTGTGCTTTGGTAAAAAGCTCTTCTTTTATAGCTGCCAGTTTGATTTCCCACTAAACAACTTTGGTGTAATCTCGGTGTGGGCATGCTCCAACACAATAGTTTTTTCTATTGGTTCTTCTAACACCGAACTTACTTTTGCTAGGACTTCATTCTTCTCAGCTACCTCTCGATGCAGAGCTTCCAATTCAGTGTCTTTATCTTGTAATTATTCATGCAACTAGAGCTCCTTTACTCTGAATCACATTAGTTCCTGTAGAAGAGGGCGATATCCACTTCCGCCATATCTAATTTGGCTTGAAAATCCTTTTGCAAATGCATTTTCTCAGCTTCCTTTCATGTGTGAATAAAATTTTCAGCCTATACGAGGTACTACCTAGCCTTGGAAAGATCATTTAAGTCAAAATGAGGGCTGATTCCCAATTGCAAAAAGGAACCCGTAGGTAGGGATTGTGTGGCCACTTTTCACAGATGGAAAATTCATCAACAACATGTTGGTCAAAAGTGATTGGAGGAGGTAAGTAGGTAGGGGATTTTGGGGGCATGATTTTAGTGACTGCTTCATAATGTTGGTCAAAAGTGATTGGAGGAGGTGAGTAGGTAGGGGATTTTGGGGGCATGATTTTAGTGGCTGCTTCATGAACAGGGTCGACCTTTGGGGATACGATAGGATCGGATGGGATAGTGGGGATAACATGTTGAAGGAGGATGGGAGGATCTTTGGTTAGTGAAATTTCTTTCAGCTCAATCAGGCAAACCTTTGTGCTCTTTTCCAAAACTTTCTGCTCTATTAGTTGAGTAATAAGATCATTAAGCAACAAGCATGAGGAAGATGACATAACGACATGCAACGACCATCATGGGAAATGAGAACATGTAATAGAATAGCATCGACCCAATGGATTTGCATGGAAAAGTGCATGAAAGCAGGACATTCTTGAATGGGAGTATGAAAAAGGCATAATTTCGATCCATTAAAGGGACTGTGTTGTTCTAAGCTAGGATAAGCTCCATGGTAAGAAGTTCCACTTCCTTAATTGTCAATTCGCAGAAGAGATAGGAGTGAAATGAAGATCGTCAATGCATGAAGTGAGTGAAGGTGAAGGTGAGAAGCATGAGAATGCACACTGTTGGGAGAGGATGGTTGGATGCACTCAGAGATTGAGTAGGTGCTGCTAAACCTGCTTCACACCAGCCCTCTTTGACTCCATATATGCTTAGTAGACTCCTTGAGCTTCCAAATGATACTAAAATATGCTATATGTACTTTGGAAATGATTTGAATAATGATTAGATCAAAACAGATGAGTTTGCACTTCACTAGACTTGAAAACTTTCTATTTTGATCTTGATACCTGCTCAGTCTTTCACTCAGTATGACCAGCACACTTACAATTGGAAAAATTCCTCTTAGAGTTATTCAATTAGCTTAACAAGCTACCATTTCCAAGTGGAATCATTCAAATTGATAAACTATGTACAGAGAAATAACTTTAGCAAGTTTATGGTCACTCCCGACTTTTTAGGAGATGTGCAGACAAATACCAGAGACTGCTTCGAAGACGATTTCTCGAAAATGGCTGAACCAAACTTCTTCAAACTTTGTAGTCTTGTAGAATGCTTTGAGCTGGATCTACCAAGCTTTGAATCGCTTGATTTGGTTCAGTAGGTCCTGAGATATGCCTTGTTGAAGTAGACAGACTTGAAGTAGTACACTTAGAGAATAATAGAGATGATGAATGTAAAGATATGTATTAATTCACATTGATGTACATTCCCATTGACATGATAAACATTGCCAAATGGTACTCAGAGGTGTAGGCTATGGAGTAGACCTCACACACTCAATGATTGATACAGAAATGCCTCGGGATGAGTGAAAAGTACCCTCGCGACTTTTTTCCTTGTAGTTTTTATAGATTTGAGTTGAATTCAAAATTCAAAACTCCTAGAATCTTTCACCTCAAAGTTGATTGAGATATTCCCTCAATCAATCAACCAATTTTCCACGACTTAAACAAGTAGGTGTGATTACATAAGATTCCAAGTGATTTAGATTTTTACAAGAAGTAAAATGGTAAGAACTTATAAGCATAAGTTCCTATGGTTCTTCTCACATGTTGAGTCTTCAAGAATAAATCCAAGCCAAGTGTGAGGGCTTGAATTGCACCAACAGCTCCCCCTCAAGCCAAACACTTTGGCTTAAGTCTTCATCTTCAATCTTCAATCACATCCTGCAATGCAATCATGGATTTGAATCTGCATAACTTGTTTCCATCTAGAGCTTTTGTAAGTAAATCTGCACATTGCATACTAGTGGACACATAAGTCAATTGAATGTCTTTGCTAAGCAACTTTTCTCTCACATAGTGGTAATGAACCTCTATGTGTTTTGTCCTAGCATGATATATTGGATTAGCTGCAAGGTGAAGAGAACTTGTGTTGTCACCAAAGATAATTGGTGGCCTTGTATGTAGGCCTAACTCTGAATACAAAAGTTTTAACCAGATAGCTTCTTGAGTGGCATTGGCTAGCCCTCTATACTCTGCTTCAGTAGATGACAAAGCTACTGTAGGTTGTTTCTTGGCTGACCAAGAAATTGGTTTATCACCTGCAAAACATATGTATCCTGATGTGCTTCTCCTGTCATCCTTGCATCCTGCCCAATCTGCATCTGAATACACTTTAATGTCAATATCTGATGTATAAGGAAAGTACAAACCATGGTTCTGAGTTCCCTTTAGATACTTCAAGATCTTCTTTGCTGCCTCTAGGTGAGGTACCCTTGGTTTGTGCATGAATTGGCTTAGCACACTAACTCCATATGCTATGTCAATTCTTGTTAAGGTAGCATAATTCAAACTACCAACCATACTTTGGTATCCTGTAATGTCTTGGACTTCATCACCTTCATGAGCACTAAGCTTTAGGTTGACCTCCATTGGAGTACTTGAGACTTTAGCTTCCTGCAAATTAAACTTCTTCACAATGTCCTGTACATACTTCTTTTGAGTTATATATATACCTGAATTAGTGTAGAATAACTCAAGACCTAAAAAGTATTTCAATAATCCAAGATCATTGATCTTGAACTCCTTCATCATCTGTCCTTTGATGTGTCTAATACCATTGACATCATTGCCTGTAATGATGATGTCATCAACATAAACACACAAGTAGATTACCTCTGTACTACTCCTCTTTATGAATAGAGAAGTGTCTGCTTTACTCATCACAAATCCTTGGTCTTGGAGATATGTTGTCAACCTGTAATTCCATGCTCTAGGTGCCTGCTTCAATCCATACAGAGCCTTCTTCAATTTACAAACATAATTTACCTTCTTGGGATCTTCATAGCCAGGTGGTTGTGACATGTAGACTTCTTCAGATATCCATCCATTCAAGAAAGCATTCTTGACATCTAATTGGTACATGTTCCAATTCTTGGATGCAGCTATACTCACCAATACTCTGATTGTTGGCATCCTAGCCACAGGAGAAAATGTCTCCTCATAATCAATGCCTTGGGTTTGTGCAAAACCCTTGGCTACCAACCTAGCTTTGTACCTGTTGATTGTTCCATCCGAGTTTCTCTTTAGTTTGTAGATCCATCTGGATCCTCTCACCTTCATAGAGTCCTTCTTGGGTACCAAGTCCCATGTGTCACTCTCCTTGAGAGCTTCTATTTCTTCATCCATAGCTCCTTTCCATTCTGGTTTGGTGACTGCCTCTTCATATGTACCTGGTTCTTCATTCAACAAATCCTTTGCAAGATATACAGAATGCTTAGTTACAAGAGAAGTGTCATACCCATATCTGATAGGCTTCTTACTTTCTCTCTGAGATCTCCTCATTGCTTGAGTTGAGGATTCTGGTATATCCTCTAGCTTCTTCATTTTCATCTTCCCTTTGGACTTCCATGCCTTGAATTCCTCAAGGTTAATTGTGTCATCATCATCTGAACTTGAGTCTTTTTTCTGGATTGGTTCCTCCTTGGTGAGCTTTGGGAAATCTTCTTCCATATCATAGGGTAGACTAACCTTCCTGCATTCATTCTCATACCATGAGTCATTCTCATCAAAGATGACATCTCTGCTTACCTTGAAACCTTTGTATGAGGGGTTGTAGAATCTGTACCCTTTCTGGTTCAAGTCATAACCAATGAAGATACATTTTTCAGCTTTAGGGTCTAACTTTCTCCTTACCTGTGAGGGAATATGCACATATGCAATACAACCAAAGATTTTGCAATGATCTAATGATGGTCTCTTACCATACCAAGCTTCATAAGGTGTCATTCCATCAAGTGTCTTTGATGGCAACCTGTTAATAAGATAGGTGGCAGTAGATACACTCTCTGCCCAAAGATAATTTGGCAACTTCTTCTCATTAAGCATAGACCTAGCTGTTTCTACAATGAGCCTATTTCTTCTTTCAGCTACCCCATTTTGTTCAGGTGAGTACCTTGTAGTTATCTCCCTTTTGATGCCTCTTTCCTGCAAGAAATCTTCAAACTCATTGGAGAAGTATTCTCCTCCTCCATCTGACCTTAGCCTCTTCAAGTTTCTTCCTGTTTGGTTTTCAACAAGTGCAAGATACCTCTTGAAACAATTAAACACTTCATCTTTATGCTTCATAAAGTATAAGACAGTCCATCTGCTATAATCATCAATGAAAGACACATAGTACCTTGATCCTGAAATGGAGGGATCCTTGCTAGGTCCCCAAACATCTGTGTGTACCAAGTCTAGGTAGTCTTCATGCATGAAACCTTTCTTTGAATAGGGCAACCTGTGAGACTTACCAAACTGACAAGCACTACACTTGTAAATCATATGTTGCTTGGATACATTAGGTATCCCAAGCACACATTGATCCCTGCACATTTGCTTTAGGGTTCTTTCACCTATGTGACCTAACCTCTTGTGCCATATTTCTAACTCTGAAAGTGTTTGATCCTTGTAATTGTATAAAGCAATGTTTTTGGTGTCTTCTAGCTCAAAAGTAAACAATCTACCTGATTTCTCTCCCTTGGCTATCCTTTTGAATCCATGTCTTGGGTCCTCCACATATGCTCCATGTTGAGTGAACCTGACCTGCAAACCTTTCTCCACAATCTGACCAACACTCATTAGGTTCTTGGTAATGGTTGGTACATAAAGTACCCTGCTCAATAAGTTCTGGTTACCATCACACGTTTTCACATTTCCAATCTTTATAACAGAATGTTTAGTATCATCACCTGTCTGTACCTGATGTTTGCCCTTGGGTTCTTCCAAATCAGAGAGTAGTGCCACATTACCAGCTACATGGTTAGAACACCCTGAATCAATATAAAATAAATGATCATCATTTGTACCTACCTTGGAGGTCATATTCATGATCAATAGGGAGTCATCTTGCTCCTCTGTGTAGTTTTTGTAGTCCTTTCTATTTTTGAATCCACCTTGGTAGTTACCATTGTGGTTGTGGTTGTAATTGTTGTTGTACTGATTGTTGTATCCATTGTAGCCTTGGTGTTGGTTGAATCTGCCTCTACCTTGAGAGTATCCACCTCTTTGATAGCCTCTTCCTCTCTGATTCTTATAATTTCTGTAGCACTCATCTGTGGTATGGTTAGACAATCCACAAATGTTGCATGGTGATGAGTTGTAGGGTCTCCCCCTACCTTGCTTACCTCCTCTGCCCCTGCCTCTTGAAGATCTACCTCTCCCTGCATAATTAGCTTGGGAGGTAGAGCCTTCTTCTTCTTGCTTCTTCCCTTTACCTTTATCCTTAACTTTCTTATCAGTATATAGAGCAGAGGGGTTATTACCTTTTGATTGATCTCCAACCTTTGTAAATTTTTCTTCATGTGTGAATAGTTGGCCCATGAGAGTTGTGAGATCTGGGGTATGCATGTCCATGTAGAGATCCATTGCAATGGTGAAGCTCTCCCACTTATCATCTGCCTTTAGTCCATTGGTTACTTGCCTTACTATTTGTTCCTCTTCAATCTCCTCTCCAATGCTTGCTAATTGGTCTGCCACATCCTTGATCTTGGTCACAAATTCTGAGACTGATTGCTTTGGTTGCTTCCTAAGGGTTGTGAATTCAATCCACAATTGATTCTTTCTGGCCCTTGTGTTAGAAGAAAAGTATGATGACAAGGTTTCCCAAGTCTCTTGGGAAGTCTTACAATTCCTGATGTGAGGTAAAAGGAAATCAGATATAGAGTTAAGAAGATAAGACCTTGCCAATGCATCTTTTGCACACCATGTGTTGAGCCTCTCTTGTTCATCCTTGGTGGGTAGTCCTCTAGCTTTGAATGAGGGCAATTCCTCATCTCCTGAGATGAATCCAAATAAGCTTCTTCCTTGTAGATAGGTCTTCATCCTTAGAGACCAAGCTTGGTAATTGTTCCTGTCCAATTTGTCAATGAATGAAGGAAAACCATCTCCCATGTTACCTTATTTGCTCTGATACCACTGTTGGGAGAGGATGGTTGGATGCACTCAGAGATTGAGTAGGTGCTGCTAAACCTGCTTCACACCAGCCCTCTTTGACTCCAGATATGCTTAGTAGACTCCTTGAGCTTCCAAATGATACTAAAATATGCTATATGTACTTTGGAAATGATTTGAATAATGATTAGATCAAAACAGATGAGTTTGCACTTCACTAGACTTGAAAACTTTCTATTTTGATCTTGATACCTGCTCAGTCTTTCACTCAGTATGACCAGCACACTTACAATTGGAAAAATTCCTCTTAGAGTTATTCAATTAGCTTAACAAGCTACCATTTCCAAGTGGAATCATTCAAATTGATAAACTATGTACAGAGAAATAACTTTAGCAAGTTTATGGTCACTCTCGACTTTTTAGGAGATGTGCAGATAAATACCAGAGACTGCTTGGAAGACGATTTCTCGAAAATGGCTGAACCAAACTTCTTCAAACTTTGTAGTCTTGTAGAATGCTTTGAGCTGGATCTACGAAGCTTTGAATCGTATGATTTGGTTCAGTAGGTCCTGAGATATGCCTTGTTGAAGTAGACAGACTTGAAGTAGTACACTCAGAGAATAACAAAGATGATGAATGTAAAGATATGTATTAACTCATATTGATGTACATTCCCATTGACATGATAAACATTGCCAAATGGTACTCAGAGGTGTAGGCTATGGAGTAGACCTCACACACTCAATGATTGATACAGAATTGCCTCGGGATGAGTGAAAAGTACCCTCGCGACTTTTTTCCTTGTAGTTTTTATAGATTTGAGTTGAATTCAAAATTCAAAACTCCTAGAATCTTTCACCTAAAAGTTGATTGAGATATTCCCTCAATCAATCAACCAATTTTCCACGACTTAAACAAGTAGGTGTGATTACATAAGATTCCAAGTGATTTAGATTTTTACAAGAAGTAAAATGGTAAGAACTTATAAGCATAAGTTCCTATGGTTCTTCTCACATGTTGAGTCTTCAAGAATAAATCCAAGCCAAGTGTGAGGGCTTGAATTGCACCAACACACACAAACTTACATGCATACACACAAGGTAGAGACAAGAGAGAAGCAATGGAAGGTCATGAACAAAATCTATTACTCAAGAACACTATTACAAGCTAAAAAATAGCTCTAATCTCTAGCTTGACAACACAACCTAACCTCAAAAATGAGCTTTCTAGCTCTTTTTATAGATTCTAGACTAGTTTTGACTGGTTTCATACCTAGTGTCTGACATAGTTAAAAAATAGGTTCTCAGGGTCATTTGCGGGTCCAAATGAAGTCTAAAAATTACCAAAATTGGTATGACGATTCTAGCTAAGATCCCCAAGCTCAAGGACTCCTCAACTTTCACAAAATGGAGCTGCTAAATACAAAGTTGGGTGTTTTATGGTACATATGCTATACGAGTGATAATAATCACTGTTTGAAGTTTGAGGAGACTATCATGAAATATATTTCTTAAAAAAATGAAGTTTCTGGCCCCCACAACTCCCTGCACTTTCTTCCTTACATGCTTCCTCCATGTCGATGCCTCTGGACACTACCAGATGTACTGCCAACACCCCCTTCCCTCTTGCATTTGTCGTCTCGGATAGAACCTTGTGATAGGGTCTACATAATGTAGGTCTGCAAGAGAGCCTAGGCTAGGGTGTGCTTTGCTATGTGGATACCTTTTGCAAGATCAGCCTCTAGTTTAGCCTGGTTGATCGCCTCAGGTTCCTCTGGTGGTGGGAGCCGATAATATGTAGAATACATTAGTTGTTCACAGGTGAACATCTGTAGTAGATGTGTCGGTCGACTAATGAAGACCTGAGAGTGATATTCCCAAAATCCATCCATAAATATTTCTTCAAACGTCATTTTGTAGCCAGTAGGCAAATATTTGATCCAATAGTGCCAAGTGTAACACACCCGTATTGATGATTGTCATATCGTATGCAAGGTCTCCATTGCCATGTTCAAAACCTAGGGTGTTGACGTGAGGTGCCTTGACTCTATGAAAGATTTTAAACACTGTTTGCATCATGTAAACAATTTTAATGGTTATCTTCGCGGCTATGTCAGTCATGCGATGAAGTCGGGGGAGCTAGTGACGTATGGTCGTCATCATGTAGCCTACTGTCGGAGGACTTCACGATGGTACTAAATAGGGATAATTTAGCCAATCCTTGCATTGCTTATTATTTTGAACTATTATAGCGAATGCAGTCTAGGAACGACATCATGGCATTGGACCATAGCACGAATTGTACTTCAAATGTAGAGGGTCCTTCGTCCTTGTATGCATCATTTCTGGATATTCTTGCAGAAGCTCCTTGCACCTATTGGGCTGAAAGATTTTACCTTTTTTCCACCTCTAGAGGTAGATCTTCAGGCTTGAACTGAGTGGCATGCGTCGATTTCTTCCTAGTTTCCTTTTCAATCTCCAACTGGTATTCCGCCATATACAAAAAATAAAGTTTTTATTGAAGCTCATTGATGGATATATACCTTCATGGCGCCAGTTGAGCAAGATAAGGTGATTACATGATGTGTTCTTCTATGAGGGCCATTGCATGGAGTTGTACCTCTATGCACGCTCAGTGGGTCTTCCCAAGCTCTTCAACTAATTTGAGCCATGCGGGAGTAGGAAGCTCAAATGTGTCCTGCCCTTCTGCCATGACACATCCGCCTGGGGCCGGTTGTGGTTCATATTCTTCTTCATAAGTTGCCTCTACCGAGATTGAAATTGTCTCTTCATCCACTAGGATTTTGGGTGGGGAGTCAAGTCTTGGGGGCTTTGACTGGGCTGCAACCTGGGCTTGGATGCCAATGACACGTGCTTGTAATGTGATGAGTTCTTCCATGATTTTTGGAGGTGTGATCTCTTGAACACTGGGTTGTTGTATAGGTGTTTATAGTCATAAAGTAGTGTGTTCATGCTGTATGCACTGATATTCTTCATTGATCAGGTCATAATCTTCGAGTAGACACACATGATCATCCAAGAGTAACTTCATGGTCTTGGAGGGGACTGCTTTAAATCTGTTTGGACTGATTGGTTCATCGGGTTTTTCCATGGCTGCTTCAAAGTTTTCACGATTCTCTTCTTGTAATCTTTGGTTCTCTTCCTTAGCAGCTGCAAGGTGTCTTCTTAGGAGCCTCATGTTTCTTGTCAGCATTGCATTACGTACAACCTGGACTCGTAGTTGTTCCTCTATTTTGGTCACAACTTCTTTCCAACTCCATCGAGTGATAGACATCATGGAGTTCTCGGTGACGTGCGTTAAGGGAAGCATTCTAAATGGTCAATGAGTTCAATTGGGCCTGTAGTTGTGTGGTGGTCTATTGCAAGGCCTGGTAGTTACTTTCAAGGGAGGCAAATTCATTCGTGACTTGATTCATACATGCGAACCTTTGACTAAATGTGGTGTCTACTATGGGTGATAATAACAATGATGTGGTGTGTGAAGATGATGGTGTTGTGGTGGTAGATGCAGAGGGAAGGGAAAATGGGGTAGGGGCAGTGAATGCTATCATGATAGTAGAAAATTGTGATGTGCCGATATGGTGTGGTGAAATTGTGGATGTGAGTGATAGTAGAGAATTGTGATGTGTCGATATGGTGTGGTGAAATTGTGGATGTGAGCGGTGGTGCAGTGGGTGGTGAAATATCCATGTCATTGGATGTGTTATCGAGTGAACTAATGGTGAAAAGTGGTGTGACTATGGGTGGAGGAGTGGGTGTGAACACCGGATTTACAAACATTGAGGAATATATGACCTTTTGAGATTCGTGGATTAGTTGGTGTAGAGGAGAAGACAAAGGTGATGTAGTCAGACTAGGAGAGGATACTGGTGAAAAGGTCATTGGTCAAGGAAATGGGAAAATAGATCATGGAGGAAGGGGAAAGGAAGAAAGGGAAGGGGTGAGGAACGAATTAATTAGGGTTGGGGGAACTAGGGTCAAGGTAACAGGGATTGAGATTTCAGGTAGAGTTTGGGGTACTCGAGATGCTATGGCTTTTGCTGCAGCACTTACTATGAATTGGGAGAGCTTAGGTGATTTGGGATGCACTTGGGAAGTTGGGTGTATAGGAGAGGGAAGAGTGCCAATTGATGTGGAGGTGATTTCGATGGTTGTGGCTAGTAGGGATGCTAAGGATTGTGGTCGGAAGTCGATGATGATCGTTTCACCTACAAGTGGTGATTCAGGTGGGGGTTCAGAGACTAATCATGCTTCTTCTAGATGTTGGGAGGACTGGGTATCTGTGGGGACTTGTATGTATTGTCTGGGCATTGACATTAAATGTATGCATCGAGGGTCAAATTGCAGCAGTGGCTTCCTCTTTAAGAAATGGAGTGCTTCGACTGTACCCACTGACTTGATTAGTTATTTAAAGCCCTCTACAAAGGAGGCTTTGAATCCCCCGTTGGCTAACTCTTGTTGTAATATTTCTTGACTTTGCTCTTTTGATAACTGTCGGTTTGCCCGCATGGCTTGCATATTATGATAGAGTTTTTGAATAGCCAGTGTGTATGCAGCGGCTTCAAAGGCATCCTCTTCATAGGTGCTAGTATCACCTTGGGCTTCAGTTTGCTGCTTGCTCTTCATGCTGGTCATCATCTTGTGAATCTGGACTGTTTTGGTTGGCTTCATTGTTTAGGTCGTCATTATCTATTACTGTCTGATCTTCCTCTTCTGAACTTGACACTACTTGTTCCCATTGTTGATTAGGTGGTGAAGTGGGGTAATTGGGCTGTTCATATTCTTGGAAGAAAAATTGTCCTTTTGAAAACTAAAATTCATTGGAAAAAGCATCTTGCATTTCAAAATCAAATGTAGTATTCATGGGTTCAGCCTCTAGGTTAGGTATCAGAAAAGTGAATGCATCCACACTCACAGTGGTAGGGGGCTCTTTGACTTCTAATGTGGTGGCTTGAGTGGTGGCTTTGGAGGTGAACACGGCAGTGGTGGTGCCTTCAATTACTGTGGGATGTGATAAATGAATGCGTATTGGAGGTATAGGTGCAGCAGGTTCTGTGGGAGATTGCTGAGGGGATGGTTGTGGTGAAGGTGATTCAGGGATTCATAAACATGGTATGGTTCCCCTCATACGCTTTCTTGCCCTAGCTTTGATTGATTTGCAAGCTTTTTTTGAGGTTCCTTTAAACTGCATGAGCTCCTCATTAGTCATAGCTCGCTCAACTGGTATATCATAAGCTAGAGACATGTATACTATTCTTGTGAGGGCACAAAAGCCATGGATGATATGCTTTCAGAACCGTCTTTGTTGGGCTAAGTATAATTGATCTTGAATCCAGCTAGCAAGATCGATCATTTGAGGGTCTGTATTTGCCAAGTACAACCCAAACCAAATACACTTTTGGGGTATTGTGAAATGGTCCTAAGCAGGGAATGCAAAATGTTGCATACAAATACATAGTGACTTGGATATCTCTAGGGTGATGGCAGAAATGTTTGCCCATTTCAAAATGTCACCCCTTTTCATTGGCTCGAGAATGAGCCTCTCTCTTTCTATTGGAGTGTGAGTGCCATCTTTAGGGCGGATCGAATGAGATCGTCGAGAGATAGAATTTCTTATAAGGGGATCATTAACTAGCGAGGGCAAAATGAAGGTTCCTAGCAGTTCCTTCCTCACAAGGGGTTCAAGGGTAGTCACCAAATAGAAGCATTGATAAAAATATGGTTTAGGCAAGGGTGCAATAAAATACTATGTGAAACCAACCCTAGCCCAAATAGGTCCTAATTCCTTTGAGTTCTTAAGGTCTTCGAACTCTTGTGAGAAGAATTGATATCTTCCCCATGTGTCTCCACTAAAACAAAGCATTGCATCATAGATGAAGGTAGCATCCGCCAGAGGGCTTGCAAGTCCTTAGAACCAATGGGAGTTGCTATGTAATTGTTCAGTTTGTCCCAGGGGAGGATCTTCAATTGGCATTGGACCCATAAAATCTTGAAACTCCAGGGGCTTCATAGCAGGGTAAGGTTGAGCTGACAAGGTACCGAAATTTATTGCTAGTGTACTAGTGCCAGCCTCAGAAGTGCCTTCACTTTGCACGATGATATGTGCATAGATGATCTGCTACAAAAGGATAACACATTAGTAACTCGTGCAACCTTGTGTTGTGAGGTGGTTGATGTAGTGATTTCTCAGAAACTAATGCAGGTCACTAGACAACATACATGCTTTAGTGCATACATTGCTTTTGATGAGATTATATTACAAGTGATAGTGGGTTAGTGAGGGTGAATTTATACAAGGTTTAGTGGTGGATGAATTAATACAAGGATGAAGGTTAGTCGAGAGAGGTGTTATGTCATACAAAGGATGGTGTGGAGGTTTTTGGACATGTTTTGACATCCATTTTCTAAGAGTTGGTGTGTGGGTTTGGTTCTTTGGTTGATGGACAAAAGATGGTTCTAGCAACAGTAGTGTCGATGGGTGGAATGATTTCAAAGGGGTGCATATTACATGGCTTGGGTTTTGAGCTAAAAGATAGTTTTTGGGTACCCAAATCTACGTGGAGTTGCGTCGGCTTGTTAGGTACTTCTTGGCGATCCAAATTTGTCAGCTTCTCATCGATGGAGAAGAAGGTCGAGGGGATGTTGGGTGGAGTATCTACTTCTACCTTGGCTTCTTCTCATCAGGGTCTACATTGTTGGAAACTATTGGTGCTTTCTGACCTTTGGGCACCCACACTTGCTTTGTGCTGGTTGCTTTGTCATGCTGATACTACTTTCTCCTTGGGGTCCTCTGGTAAGGTCATCGGTTTGTGTTCCTAAGTCATGGTTGAATTCTCTATGGTTGAGGATGAGAGGTTTGTTCGATGCTCTGCTTTGGAAAAGAAGGGAGGTCCAACACTTACATGACCTACCCATCAGGAAGTGAGGCATTCTATACAAAAAATCTAGGTAGGTCCACAGGAAGTGTGGAGAATGGGCCTGGAGGGACAATAGTGCCCATTTGGCCGCTGATGTAACCAACCTAACTGCTAATGTAATCCTTTTGTTGTTCAAAGGAACTCCAAGGAAACATCTCTTGACATCCTCCTGAGTGGCAACTATGCATCACCAAATCCTTGTGAGTTGACATTGGATTGATCTGAATTATCTGACTAATTTGTCCAAAATTCTTTCGATCCTCCTTTGCATTCATTTCATCTAGTCTAGGGTTACGTTCCTCAGGCGAGGTATTGTTAGGGAATTCAAGTGATATCACTCACTACTGGTCTAAGGTCTTGACTTGGAGAGAGCCTTGTCCAAGGTTTAGGTCCACTGAGTGATCATATAACCAATCTTGGCCAAGGATTAATGGTTCTATCAAATCATTGTCATGGCACACTAGGAGTTTCATAGTCACAGTTATCTCATGCATGAGGATAGGAAGATCCACCTCACCCATGCAAGGGGTTTCCATGCATCCTAGCCCTATGAGGTATGCCTCAATTGGCCGCATTTTGAATCCTGAGTCTTTATAGTGGGACCACCTAATCACATTAGTTGTAGCACTTGAATCAATTAAAGCCTTAAGCTCATGACGGGTGTTGCCTTATTCTAGCATGAGTGTAATGAATGGTCTTCTATCCACTATGCTAGGATGAGTACTTGACTTTGTTTGACACATGGCCATAGGATATCTCGGTGTTTCTTTGTAAATGTTGGTATCTATCCTTGAGCCATTGATGGTTATAATGTTCTCTCTCTAGTCCTTGTCTTCTTAGTTTCATGTGTTTAATGAGTTCTAGAGCTTCAGCCCGAGCTTCCTCTTGTATTCTCTTTTTTTCCTCCTTGTGCTTCTTTGCCAAAGTGAGTCTTCTAAGCATATCCACCAGAAGAGGTTCTTGATAAATCTTGACTCTACAACCACTATTATAATTAGGCATTATCTCTCCTTCTAGTGTGGCTAGTTGTAGTGCTCCACTTGTTGGTAGTCTATTAATAATCATAGGTCCATAACCACATTTCTCTAGCTTCCATGCATGTTGTTTTAGTGTATACACTATGACTAAGTCACCTTCTTTGAAGCCTTTATCTTTCATATGTGCATCAAAATAGGTTTTTTTTCGCTTCTTGGCTGCATATATGTCTGCTGCCACTTTCAGCCTGGTTTCTTCTAATCGTTCCAAGTCCATTATCCTTGATGATAATTCATGGCGAGTCCACTGATGCTCTTGTGCAACCTTAAGGGTGGGTATCAAAAAGTCCAAAGGGAGCACTACATTTTGACCAAAAACCATATGAAAGGTAGTAGCATTGAGTATAGACTTGTAGGCCACTCGATATGCCCAAACATCATGATGTAACTGTTTATCCCAATCTGAACGTTTATTGTTCATGAGTTTCGTTTATACATTACAAAGGATCTTGTTAGTACTTTCTGCTTGACCATTGGCCCGAGGATGATATGGTGCAGATTTCTTGTGAATCACCATAAAATCATGTAACAAATATTCAATGACTTGGTTTAGAAAGTGAGTTCCTCGATTGCTCACTTATTCTATAGGCAATCCATATCTCATAAAGACATTTTCAAATAATAATTTTCCAGTCGTGTGTGCATCATTCTTTCTGGTAGCCTTAGCATCTACCCATTTGGGGAGATAATCTGTTGATACTATAATGTATTCAACATGAGTACCTTTAGCAGGGGGGTTAATGGGTCCTACAAAGTCTATACCCCACTTAGAGAATGCACGTCTTCCCATGATGGGTTTCAGTGGCATTTCATCTCTATGAGTAGGAAATTGGGTTTTTTGGCACACATCACATCTCTTAACATAGGTATGTGCATCCATGTGAAGAGTGGGCCACCATAATCTTGCAAACAATATGGCTTTGATTATCCTATCTAGGCCAAAATGACCTCCTCCAACACCTTGGTGTGCATCTCTAATATGCTCAAATAATCACTCTCATGAGCACATTGTCTCAGGTATCTGGCTCTCCCTCGATTGTATAGGTTATCACCAATGAGTATGTAGTCTTAAGCTTCCTGCTCTAGACTTCGTTGTCTTGCTAATGTCATTCCTTGAGGGAATTTTTTCATCCTCAAGTATGTCACCATTGTGGGTATGTCTCATGTTAGAATGAGCACATAAGTCGTACACATAAACTTCTAGGTTTTTGTGTAGGAATTCCTCCAAGACATGACACATTAATCATTAAAAAGCGGCGAGTGCATTTGTCAGCCCAAATGGCATCACAAAAAATGCAAAAACACCCCACTCTATGGGAAAGGCTGTCTTATGTTGATCTTCAAGAGCAATGGCTACCTGATTATAGCCTAAGAATCCATCAAGAAAGCTGTAGACTTCCTTGCTTGCAACTCATTCCAATAGATGTTCCATAATACGAAGAGGATAACTATCTCTAATCGTGGTAGCATTAACTTTTTTAAGGTTAATAAACATGCAATTTCCATTTTTCTTGGGCACTACCACAATAGCGGATACCCATTCAGTATGCTCAATTTCATAAATAAATCCTGTTTCTATCAATCGATCTATCTCCTCTTTAATCTTGGCAGCATAATTATCATTATAAGTGTATGGTTTCTGCTTGGAAGATTTAGCCTTTGGAGTCATAGGAATTCTATGAGAGCATATATCTAGGTCTACTCCTTTCAAGTCCTTCTAACTCCATGCAACACATCTCTATATTCTTTTAATAGCGCAATTAACTTTTCTTCTTCTTCTTCTGTCAAATCATGCCCTATGTATGCCTTTTTCTTCTCCATCTTTTGTTGTGAGTAATATTTTTTTGGTTTTCTCTTGATTATCATATACTTCTCTAATGCTTGCTTCTCGTTTAGGCATCTGTACCATGATTCTTCTATCTTCTATCTCATACTTTTTAAAGTTCTCAAGCACTTCCATGAGGGGTTCTTCCTCTTTTTTCTGAGGTGCTCTCTCTCTTCTTTTTGTTCTTACTTTCTTTACATTCTGTGAGTGACTTGGTGTTGGCAACAATCAAGGTACCCAAGGACTCACAAGACAAGGAAGTCAAAGAAGGGATTCACAGCGAAGAGAAAGCACAAGCAGACAAAGTAGTCAACGAAGATCTGGCAAGTAGGCCATTGTTGGAAAGATTTCAACCTTTCCGTTGATGACCAGAGAAAATGAAAACAACTTTATTGGTGATCTCAAACCTTTTATATCACTGTTGATTAGTTGTTCTGGATTGGAATTAACCACTTTGAAAGTGTTTATAGGTACAAATGATGATGAAGATTCTATGTTCATATTAGGGTTTACCCTAATTTTACATTTAATGAGTATTTTATATTTATACATGCAAGATTCATGGGTATATAACCCTAGGGTTTCATAAGTTCATATGATTTTATGTCAGTTGGGTTAATCCGAAGGGTCTCAAAAGATTCTAATGGGTTACTGTTAGGGTTTATTTTAATGTGAATGGATTAATGAGAGGGTTCAGAAGGGTTTTAAGGGGTTTTAGTGTGCAAAATGAGTGGGAATGAAGATTAGCCTTAGTTTAAAGGGTTGAAACAATTAATATCTAATGAAATTAATCTATATTTAAACATTGGTTAAATTACAAAATTAAATTATGGTTTAGTTTGTTAATTTAAATGTGTGTGTATTTAAATACTAAGGTTCTAATTAATTAAAACCTTAAACTAAGTTTAATTTAGAAGAAATATTTAATTATGAAAAAATAAGGTACTTGAATTAAAAATAAATTATGAAGTGGATAAATTATGAGTGGTGAATGTGAGTAGTGTTTAAAAGTGTGGTGTGAATTAAGTGTGTAACTAAAGTAGCTAAAGTAGTTAGTTTAAAGTGTGGTAGTTATGTGTGCAAGATAAAAGAGTGGTCTAAACCAATTATGCATTTAAAGTGCAAAAAATATGTATAGAAAGGTATGCATGAGCATGAATGTGCATGAGTGTGTAAGAGCTTTAGAGCATGTGCATGAGTGAATGCTTGTATATATTAGAAAATATGCATCTTAGCATGTGCATTAGTGTGTGCATGGTTAGTATGTATGATGTGAATGTATGCATTCTAGCATGTGAATGTTTTAATTAATATATGCATGTGTATAAATGCATTTAAGTGTTAGTATGAATGTGCATTTACCTAATGTTAGCATGTGCATGAATGATTGTTAGCATGCATGAGCACGTGTATGCTTTAATGTATGTGACTAATGTCTTTTAAGTTTCTTAATGATTCTTGTATTATTACTAATATCCTAATGTTTTTGCAGAAACATTGAAGATGACAGAGAAATTGAAGAATTGAAGAAAAGTGAAGAAAAGTGAAGTGACAGATTGAATATCGCGAATGTTTCTTGCAGAAACATTCAAGATTAAAGAGAGAAGTGCAGTGAAGTGACAGATTGAATATCGCGAATGTTTTTTTCAGAAACATTCAAGATTAAAGAGAGATTGAAGTGAAGTGAAGTGAAGTGAAGTGACAGATTGAATATCGCGAATGTTTTTGCAAAAACATTGAAGATGACAGAGAAATTGAAGAATTGAAGGAAAGTGAAGAAAAGTGAAGTGATAGATTGAATATCGCGAATGTTTCTTGCAGAAACATTCAAGATTAAAGAGAGAAGTGCAGTGAAGTGAAGTGAAGTGAAGTGACAGATTGAATATCCCTAATGTTTTTTCTACAGAAACATTCAAGATTAAAGAGAGATTGAAGTGAAGTGAAGTGAAGTGAAGTGACAAATTGAATATCGCGAATGTTTTTTCTACAGAAACATTCAAGATTAAAGAGAGATTGAAGTGAAGTGAAGTGAAGTGAAGTGACAGATTGAAGATCCATTTACCTTATATTTTCATTTAGTCAATTACCCAGGCTAGAAGAACTATCTGAATCTTTGTAGATTTTTGAAATCTCTAATTCCTCCCCTAGGTTATCCTCGATGTCGATGCACATGCGTACACACTCTTTCTATGGTCCTCGGGTCCTTTAAGTACACGTATGATCTCAACTTTGTACTTAGTAGTCCATCTAGGAATAAAGACACTTGTTTGGCTGGAGTGGGTAACTCAGAAACAGGACATCTCTCTAGGTATTGCCTAAACCTTCTTCCTGCAAGTCTTACTGTCTCTTGAGGGGTTTGCTTGAAACTGTGAATCAGTGAGGAAGTGTTATGCCTTATGCAACTCTTAGAGAACTCAATAATGAAAGCCTCTAGAAGTTGGTCTATGTTCTTGAAGTGTCTCTCATTTAGTGGTTGAAACCGCGTAAGAGCGGTGTTCCTAAGGGTTAGACCAAAGGCATTGTACTGCGTGAACAGGTCCTCAACTTGTTCAGCTCTCAAGACTTGCCAAAACTCGGCCACATGATCATAGGGGTCTCTCGTGCCATCGAAGTAGTACTTGATGGACTTAACCAGCTGGGTTGGCCTCAAGGTTCTGATGTGCTCTCTAGGCCTTGGCAAGGGAAAATCATCAGCATCTCTTTGGTTTCTAGGTCTCTCGGGTTCCATTCTATCCTTTTCTGTTCGCGTTTGTTCTCTTCCCATTGGGTTGGCAAAGCTTACCTCAGGTCTTTCTCTATTCTTGTCTCTTTGAGCTCCATGAGCTTGGGATGTTCCAGCTCCTGGGTGACCATAAGACACATTAGATCTCGGTTGGGGGAAAATAAATTCACCCTTCCAAGTGTAAGCATGCCTACCATGCTCTGTAACCACAAAGATCTTCTCTGAAGTGTTGTCTAGATAGGTCACTTTGCCTGGGCTATCGGGTTCTTTGAACTCATAGATCATGATTGTTCCTATCTCATTTGACTGGTCAGGCTTATACCTCCAAAAAGCTTCATCAGTCTCTCAATTTAAAAGCAGGTCTATGCTCTTATTGTCTTGGGAAACCCATTCGGGATTGAGGATTCTCGTTAGAACTGATTTACCTCGAGGGGTCCTAGGCTCTACACCTATGTTGCCTTGCTCTAGGTCACCTATGTCCGTCTCTAGAATCACATTACCAAATTCATATGTCCTATCTGGGTGGCTGGTTACTACGTATATGGTTCCTTCTTTGTCCAGGTATTCTCCATTTTCAAACTTGATTGTTGGATGCTCTAGTCCAATGGGTTGATCTCGGTTCTTGATCTGGACCACAGATCTTCCTAAGCTGTCCTCATAGATGCTAGCACCTAATCGGTTGGTTATGAGGTATTCCAGCTGCATCTTGTGGGGGCCTTCTACCCTATGTAAATATGGCACACCTGAACTTCCTGTAAGTCTCCCCATTATTAACAAATTAAACCATAATTTAATTTTGTAATTTAACCAATGTTTAAATATAGATTAATTTCATTAGATATTAATTGTTTCAACCCTTTAAACTAAGGCTAATCTTCATTCCCACTCATTTTGCACACTAAAACCCCTTAAAACCCTTCTGAACCCTCTCATTAATCCATTCACATTAAAATAAACCCTAACAATAACCCATTAGAATCTTTTGAGACCCTTCGGATTAACCCAACTGAAATAAAATCATATGAACTTATGAAACCCTAGGGTTATATACCCATGAATCTTGCATGTATAAATATAAAATACTCATTAAATGTAAAATTAGGGTAAACCCTAATATGAACATAGAATCTTCATCATCATTTGTACCTGTAAACACTTTCAAAGTGGTTAACTCCAATCCAGGACAACTAATCAACAGTGATATAAAAGGTTTGAGATCACCAATAAAGTTGTTTTCATTTTCTCTGGTCATCAACGGAAAGGTTGAAATCTTTCCGACATTCGCCCCGGCCAATCCTGCACATCGTCCTCGATGGGCCAAACCTGCAGATCATAGAAAGCAATATCAAATTCTTTTGAAAAGTATTCATGACTCAAATTCAAATAGACGGTATATAAAAAAATGCTTCTATCATTAGTACATCTTCAAATAGCAAAGAAAACTTATAAAATTATGTAAGCTTGAATTTCAACCTTTTCATTCAATGCATGAATTGGAAACAGGTTTTAGAAGGAAACTATAGAAGTCATTCAAATAGTGTTTGTACTAACTCTTCTATTAACTCTGTTCATAAGTAAAGCATTTATATAGGCCTTCTATCCTCATCTCCTAACCATTTTCCATTAAGATACAAAAAACTAACTCCCCTCTAGCATACATCCGCCTTATATAGCCCGCTTTTCAATTCAGAAGTGATTTCGAGATCACAATTGATTTATTTGATTTTTCTTTTATCTAATTTTTTTTTATCATAATTTTTCCTTTTTTGTCATTGTTCCTTTTTTCATATACAGCAACCATTAATGTACTGCTTTCAATTTTTCTTCGCAACTTTTTTGATGAAGGGGAAAGGCTTAACCCCTAATCAGAGCAAAGGATCTAGAGGTAAGCTAAAGCAGGAACTAGGATCTCTTTAGCTAAATGGGTCAGATTTAAGGAAGCTTACCTATATAAAACAAGCCTACTTCTACTAGGAGTTGCAAGTTAAGGGTTCCTTCAACTATCCATATGACATCCATAGGTCTCTAATCCCTATCTTCTCTTCATGCGCGTTCCTACTTCAGTGTAAATTCTACTTTTCATAATTTTAAGAAGTTTCTTAACCTATATGAAGAATGTACATATCTAATTATGATAATGCATGAACTTTCATAATAAATTAAAACATAAATCAGGTTTAGAACTTTTTCACCTGATCTATATTGACTCCATCTTTAGATCTCTTTAAGTTCATCAGAACTTTTGGCATAACATCTCCAATTGCTTTGATCAATTCATCTTCAGGACCTGTAAGCAATCATAAAGTAGAAACTACAAAACAAGTAATCTTCATTATCATTTATCTTGCAAATATAAATTCATATATTCTATCAGATTCATCTTCATTATGGCACAGTTTTCATCATAAAAAATTCATAGTGGTTATAATTATCATAAATAATGCATTCTTAATTTTTAAAATAGTTTTTTCAACCTATGTAACAAAATCATAAATTTCACGTTAGGTTTTTCAACCTATGAAATAAATTTCAGAAAAAATCATAATGTTCATAGTCTAATATAACCATCATATTTGTTGTAAATAAAATCATTTTGATCAAAATATTCATCATTTCATTATAATAATGTTCTTCATAATTGTTCATCATAATAGATTTCTTCCTAGTTGTGAAAGAAAGAAAATCATAAGTTCATCAAAGCATAATGTAAAACTTCATCATAAGCTAGCTTTTCCAAGCATAAAACTTCATAAAACAAAACAATGTAGGTATATGTTTCTCAACTTTAGGAAAACAACATATATACAGCAAGCAATAACAATAATTTGAAAAGTTTTCTCTTCAATAAACAATTCCATCACAATAAAACTATTCTCTTAAATTCTTCTCCTTTTTCTTAACTTTAGATGAGTTTTTAATATTATTTTCAATCTTCCATATGGCTTCTTGTACCCATTTTCCCATCTTCTTGTCATGTTCTAATTGAATTTGAAGATTTTCATCTTCAGATGTTTGTACTATTCTTTTATCAGTTTTATTTTGATCACATCTATTGTCATTTTCTTTGACTTTAGGTTCTGTTTTAACCGCATGTATGTCTTTATTTTCATCAATTGATTGTTCATTTTCATCATCTTTTATCCTTACATCTTCTTCTTTCTTAAATTTTTTCAATGTATCTTGATCCTTAGATATAGTTTGCATATCAATGTTACTCATAGATTTAGGTTTAAGACGGTTTCGATCATTGTCCAAGCATTCACATTTAGTCACAATCTTGGTGTTCATAGAATGTAATTGACATACATTACTTTTCTCATTATGACTCTTAGGTTTCAATTGTTTTTGAAGTTTGGTTTTAGGACTCAATTTTGTTTGATCAAAATAGTCTATCATCCCTCCTCTACCTAAGTTTAATCTCAAAAGGTAGTTGTGTTTGATAATCACATATTTTTTGTTCACTTTCTAGTACCAATTGTTGGCTACATGCTTTCTCATAGGCCATACAATTTCCATAAGTATGACCTAGTTGGTCACACCAGAAGCATCTTACAGTTCTCTTTGGTCTTTGATATAAAGGCCTAGGAACGACTCTTCTATGATCGGGTAAAGGTTTTCGGTCAATAGAATATATAGATCTACTTTGAACTTGTACATGATATTTATCTTTGCATTCACATGTAGCACTTTCTTGTATTTGATTGTTTAACCTTTCAATGTTCTCTTTTAAACTTGTAATGTCATGACCAATAGTTTTGAATGATGAAATTTCTTTTACATGATTTGTTAATGTTTCCATATTTTATTTAAATTCGATAGTTCATAATGAAGAATTCCTTCTAAATTCCTTAACTCATGATCAAATTGAGTATCTATTGACTTAAATGTTGCATTAAAATCAGATACTACTGTAGTTAAGATTGAAAGAAACGAGTTTAAGGACTCAAACTTGGAATCAGCTTTAAATCTATAGAGGAAACTAATCGTGATTCCATATCATGCAGAAGGTTCTCTACATTAGATTTCATTTTCGTTTAACTATGTGCAAACCAAGAAAATTCAAATATAAATACCTGAAATTTGGTTCCGGTCGGGTGTACCTGAGTCTAGAATAGCTTGGACTGTATGTGTCCCTTGCTTTTCTATCATCATGTTCTTGAACATCTCCTCCATCTTACGTTCTTGATAACGCTTCGAATGAAGAAGAAGTTCCTTAATAGCCAGATCTAATTGCTCTCTAAATTGCCTAAATCTATCGCTAGTTGATAAAGCCAGGAATGGCTTTACCCTAGTCCTAGGCTTTACTAATTCTAATCTTCTTTTCCTAATATATATTTCTTTCTTGGTTTTGATTTCAAAAACCTAAATTTTGACTTATTGAATTTAAGTTTTTTAAAGATTTTAAAATTTTTGTTTTTAAACTTTTTCAATTTTAAAGGGTTTTTGTTTTTAATAAGATAAAAATAGTTTTTCTTGATTTAATTCTTTTAGTTTACTATTAATTTCGTTACAATTAATTTCTTTGAAAAAATAAAAAACATTAACTATAAGTCAAAAGAAACCTAAATTTACACTATTTTTATGCTATAAGCTTTCTTTTTATGCAATGAAAATAAAGCAATCAATCTTTCTTTTTCAAAACTTAAAATGTTTTTCTTTTTAATGATGATGCAAAAAATAACTTTTCTACAATGCAAATATTTAAATGCTTTAAGTAAAATTTATCTTTCCTAAATACAAAAGAAAGATTTAAATCCTTTTTTGTTACTGCAAATATGAAAGTGCTTAAATCTTAAGTGCAGATGAAAACAATTTTCTTTTTAAGTGATGTGTGTAAACTGAAAAATAAAGAACTTAAAACACCTTACTTGATGATATCTTTGCTGAAGAGGTTCGAAAGTAAATGTTAAAACAATCTTAAACACAAAACTAAAATGACTATGACTATGTCTTGATTCTCTTGAATGTTGATGAGGGGGGTTTGAAGCGACAAAACTCCACCAGTTGGAAATCCTTCTTCTCGTGGAGGTGCTCACCAAGGGAAAACAGGAGATAGCAAACTCTTCACGTTTTGTCACTACTTCAATCTTCAAGTTCCTTGCATACAAGAAGAAGATGAATTAGAAATTTAAATTAAAACTAAACATACAATGTAAGTCCTAGGCACACGATCGTCACGCTTCACGTCGGGTTCACCAAAGTTGTCATAGAGGGGTGTGAAGGTAGGCTAACGTTCATCCAAAAGAATCACGTTGACCTAACCGTGTGACTGCACGCAGGGTGCTTTTAAGTATGCTTAGGGCCTTTGGTTGCTTTTTCAATGTTTTCAATATTACTGTACTCAGACTTTATGGAATAACTCAGAAGACATCAAAGAAATCAATGGGAAATAATATTGATGTTAAATCTGCTTGAACAAATGAATTGATAAGCTAATGGCTCAAATCAATAACTATAATACAAATGTAAGGGTTTAGTAATAGGATAAATGTCTAAACAAATAGGTAATTGACTAAATGAAAATATAAGGTAAATGGATCTTCAATCTGTCACTTCACTTCACTTCACTTCACTTCAATCTCTCTTTAATCTTGAATGTTTCTGTAGAAAAAACATTCGCGATATTCAATCTGTCACTTCACTTCACTTCACTTCACTTCAATCTCTCTTTAATCTTGAATGTTTTTGTAGAAAAAACATTAGGGATATTCAATCTGTCACTTCACTTCACTTCACTTCACTGCACTTCTCTCTTTAATCTTGAATGTTTCTGCAAGAAACATTCGCGATATTCAATCTGTCACTTCACTTTTCTTCACTTTTCTTCAATTCTTCAATTTCTCTGTCATCTTCAATGTTTCTGCAAAAACATTCGTGATATTCAATCTATCACTTCACTTCACTTCACTTCACTTCAATCTCTCTTTAATCTTGAATGTTTCTGAAAAAAAACATTCGCGATATTCAATCTGTCACTTCACTTCACTTCACTTCACTGCACTTCTCTCTTTAATCTTGAATGTTTCTGCAAGAAACATTCGCGATATTCAATCTGTCACTTCACTTTTCTTCACTTTTCTTCAATTCTTCAATTTCTCTGTCATCTTCAATGTTTCTGCAAAAACATTAGGATATTAGTAATAATACAAGAATCATTAAGAAACTTAAAAGACATTAGTCACATACATTAAAGCATACACGTGCTCATGCATGCTAACAATCATTCATGCACATGCTAACATTAGGTAAATGCACATTCATACTAACACTTAAATGCATTTATACACATGCATATATTAATTAAAACATTCGCATGCTAGAATGCATACATTCACATCATACATACTAACCATGCACACACTAATGCACATGCTAAGATGCATATTTTCTAATATACACAAGCATTCACTCATGCACATGCTCTAAAGCTCTTACACACTCATGCACATTCATGCTCATGCATACCTTTGTATACATATTTTTTGCACTTTAAATGCATAATTGGTTTAGGCCACACTTTTATCTTGCACACATAACTACCACACTTTAAACTAACTACTTTAGCTACTTTAGTTACACACTTAATTCACACCACACTTTTAAACACTACTTACATTCACCACTCATAATTTATCCACTTCAATTATTATTTTTAATTCAAGTACCTTCTTTTTTCATAATTAAATATTTCTTTTAAATTAAACTTAGTTTAAGGTTTTAATTAATTAGAACCTTAGTATTTAAATACACACACATTTAAATTAACAAATTAGACCATAATTTAATTTTGTAATTTAACCAATGTTTAAATATAGATTAATTTCATTAGATATTAATTGTTTCAACCCTTTAAACTAAGGCTAATCTTCATTCCCACTCATTTTGCACACTAAAACCCCTTAAAACCCTTTTGAACCCTCTCATTAATCCATTCACATTAAAATAAACCCTAACAGTAAACCGTGGGACATCTCGGACTCGCTGGTTTCAGAGCTAGGGTAGTGAAAATGATGGCTCAACTACTGGGCCCAAGACCTAGCAGTGTGATTGACACTAGCCTCTGAAGATCTAAGACTTTGTCTATCTCTCCCTAGGTGTCGTCCTGATCTAAGGTTCATATGCCTAACTGAGCAATCCCAATTTTTGCCCAAGGTACAACCTCGTAGCCAATCAATTTGTATCAGTCACTTGGTTCTTTTTAGTTGATTATTGTGTTTATGATCTTGTTTGATATCACGTCGTCAGGAATACTTAAGTTAATTTCCGTTGTTTCAGTTGATCGTTCCACGTTAAGTTCCTTTCCTTTAAATTTATTGGTCACACACAAGTTATCTCTTGAATTGAACTTGATTTCTTAGATAGTCTTGACGTGTCTCGTGCCTATCGTTGCCCTGACTTACTTCTAGCACTATTCGCACTTAGCCTAAGCTAGGAATTGACAGAGGGAGTTGAGAGTATTCCAACCTCACTTGCTGATCCTTTGATCATTAGTGCTCAAGAACCCCGTTCTCAAGCTTGCAGAATGTCCTTGCTTGGGATGCCTTCTAATGCTCTCAGTGGACCTGTAAAAGTCCCAAAGTTAGCTTAAGAATTAGATTCAAATGACACAAAAAATCACTTTCCTTCATGTAATTCACATGTCAATTTGCACCATGTCTCTATGGAACACAATTCTAGAGATCCCTGAGTTTTCCTCCCCCTGGATATGGTCCACTTGAAACAAGAATCACAGCAAATGGATTTCGTATGAAAAAGTTATGATAGTTCAGGGTTTTGGAGTTAAAACAGGGTTCGAATAGGCTAACAGTTCACATGATTTTTCTCAAAACACACGTGTAGGGACCTCACAAATCACTAACTGCTTGATGAGTATTCTTAAAATTTACCCCAAAAAGATGTAATAAAAACCCTAGAAATTTGGCTGAAAATGCCTGTCAATCGCGATCGACAGGTCTGTCAATCGCGATTGACAGAGGTGTCCGTCGTGGCTGTTGGTCGCGATCGACACGTGAGTCGCGGTTCTAGGGCCTATTTGAGGGCTCAAACGGAGTCTAAAAAATATGAAGATTGATAGGTAGATACTTCTAATGCTCCTCAAGCTCAAGGACTCCTTGGCTTGCACAAAATGGAGCTACAAAAATGTGAAATGGTATTTACAATGATGTAGAGTGACTAAATTCACTATTTAGGAAGTATTACTTCATGGAAAAATTTGGACGGCTTACTTGCCAGATCTTCGTTGACTACTTTGTCTCCTTGTGCTTTCTCTTCGCTCTGAATCCCTTCTTTGAGTTCCTTGTCTTGTGAGTCCTTGGGTACCTTCACTGCTGCCAACACTTGGGTTGTTCAATCTGATTTTCCTTTCCCATCTCAGGGTTATTGGCTTCCACAAAGTAAAGATATTCCTCTTCTGTTGAGCAGAAGGGTTCCATGATAATGGACTTTAGGTCCTCATCACTCGGTTCCTCTGATTCTTAAATTGATTCCATGCATTCTTCTAGGATAGGCTCTTCCTCTAAAGGTTATATCATAAAGATGGAAATTTCATATCCATCCTCATCACAGTGATGGGTCCATTGTTCTTCATTTACTGCTATATCCATGGTAGCTAATATCTCTCCCCAACCATGAGGCTCGAAATCCTTGTCGAGAAACACTATTGGTGCGTAAATAGGGTCTTGAAGAATTTGTGGATGTCGTTTTGAACCTAAGGTTCTAGCTTCTAATCATTCTTCTTCTTGTTTGGCCTTACACATCCATAGATGAGTGTCCTCATGCAACCATGATGGATTTGATTCTAACAAATGCACAAACTCTGTTTCTTTAGGGGTCTTATGGATGGTATTCCACTAGATTGGGGGTACATGACGATGGGAGTAATCCTTGAGATTAACTTTGGTGGTCACTCCTAAATGTTGTAGGTACAAAGAGTTGGTTTCCCAATCTTGTACAATTTGCAACTATCACACGAATGGTCATCCTAATATCATCTCATACGCATGATTTTTTCCAAACTCACAAACGGAAAAGGTGTGCTCAAATTCTATACCACAAGTGATGAGAGATATCCCTTCTAGTAAGCCTAATGGCTTCTCAATATGTCCATCAGCCATTTGTAGCTTCATTCTTGTGGGTCTGAATGCTGGCTTACCCCAACATTTCCATAAAGCAATGGTCACAATGGCTAATCCCGCACCTGAATCTAGGATGGATTTGGTGGTGTAGCCTTGGTGGGTTATTGGAAGATAGGTATTACCTTCTTCTCCCTTGCTCATATCTCCAATTCTTTCCACGGGTATTTCTGGTACTTTCTTGTGTGAACCTTCCTAAGAGTGGGTGATAGCTATCTTTGGGAGTTGGTTTCCTTCGTGCTTCCACAACTCAGGTTTGATTTTCAACAATTCTTGTAAAGTGAGATGACACTGCACTTAAGTGTTTTTTTATCACTTTTGTGTTCCTAGGGAGTATTGATTCTTTATTTTTGACTATTATGGTGGGTGCTCTCATACTGATAGACTTCACTTCCAAGATCCTATGAACAAGGGTAATTCTTGTAAGGAATCAGATTCAAACTCTGTTTGTCCACTAAGTTGTTCTTCCTCTACATTGTCATAGATAGAGGGTATGTCTTGGGGAAATTGTTCTTGTAAGTCATCTATCTCATGAATAGGAGGATTGGTTTCTTGTTCTCGTCTCCAGTTATCCTCTTGGATTTCCCTTAGAAATCCCTATGAGTACTTATGTATGGAAGAATGGTTCTCCCAGTCTGTCGAGTTTGGTGCTCGAGACAAAGATGGTGTTTTACCTTTTTGCATCAAGGGAATATTATGGGCCATCTTTGCTTCGTTTTTTTCATTGCTAGCAATCAAGTGTTCTAGCCTCTCCAGTAGTCCTTGAAAGTGTAGCTCTAGTTTTGCTATGTTACTCCAATTGATATACCGAGAGGCTTTAAACATGGTTTGGGCTAATTCTACCATCTTCACGCAAAGCTTAGTTCTCTCGATTTCTAAGTCTACCCTTGGATAGTATACTCAATTCAGCTAACTGGGGTCCTTCTCTTAATCTTGCCTGATATGCTCGGAACATCATGTCTAGATTTTTAGGCATGGGTTTAGCTAAAAATGGTCCTCATTTCTGATTCAAGGTTCCCTAGTTCGACTCTTGTGAAGTTAGTTATAGGGTTTTAGCTCTAGTTTATTTTAGACTTCCTTCCAATTTATTTATCTTTTTACTCCATTTGATCTTGATTCTTTCTCATGAATCCTTCCATGATTTAGTTTTCCTTCCACTAGAATCTCCAACTTTGCTTATCTCTCCTATCTTATCAAGATTAGGCTGTTAATTTTGCAACAAAACCTCGACTCTTGTTATATCTTGGATAGGTATATATGTAGGTGGGAATCTGTCTGAGGTATGCACAATGCCTATCATGTTTATGGGTCTCACTTTAGAGGCATTAGGAGGGTTCTTGTGACAATCTCTTATGACATGCTCTTTACCACATTCTACACAAAAGCCTTGAATGTTATAATATTATGACTGCCCTGCTATCGGAGGATGTGGACACTCCTTTATGAAATGATCTCCTCGGCACCTAAAGCATGCTCCTTTAGGGCCTTGTGGTCTTGACTGTCTCAATTGGGGCCGTGGGCTAGGATTAGCATACATAACATTGGCATAGTCTAGCCCCCAGTTGGGTTCCAATGGTGGACTCTCATAGTGTTATGTTTCCATGTGTTCTCGTGACTCCGTATAGTATGCAGGTGGACTATCTACATGGGTGGAGTCAAAACTGTTTGAGTTGGGGTCACTTTCAGTGATCAGGGGTGAAGAAGGCACTAAAGCCCTACTAAGGTTTTCTTTTGCAGCAGTGTATTTGACTAAGATTACATTGGTTGGGGGATGGCTGTTGATAGGTCTCTAAACCCAAGGAAAAATGCCCATATGTAATTGGATTTGCTCGGATTTTTGTTTCCCAATAGGTCCTTTTCGCCTCAGAAGCACTCAATGTGCGTAGTTACCACCACTTGATGATCCCCAGTAGGATCGCCAAATGTTGAATCCTTTTTCCCACGAGAAAGATGATTATCCCAGCCTTTACTCCGCTCAAACGCCTCGGAATCGGTCCAGTTGGATCACCTGGAGCCCATAATTACCCCTCGAGGAATCCTCCCTTTGTATATGTACTAGTTCATATGCTTCCCGGCAAACGCACCAAAATGATAGGTTCGAACGCCCAAGGAGGAAGTGATTATACGAGACTTTATTTTGTTCGAATCCCTCGAAATCGGTCCAATTTGATTACCTGGAGCCCATAATCATCCCTCGAGGAGTCCTTCCTTTGTATATGTACTAGCTCATATGTTCCCGGCAAACGCACCAAAATGAACGAACCTTTATACCCAAGGGAAAATGCATATGCTCAATGATATTTTGCCCATCCCTTCTGATACTAGGTCAGTTTTGGGTTTCCCTAAGTCCACAATTTTGCTCCAATGTGTCAATAAAATGGACGGAAACTACATGCAAAGTGGATATCCAACTCTGGTAGTTACTCCTTGAGGCCTCTCTCTTTTTCTACTCACTTCCAAGTTACTCCCAAGAACACCTACTCTTATGCACAACTGCCTACACACGCTCACTTTTCTTTTTTTCTCAAGCTCTCTCACTTACGAACACTCAATTTCCTACACACCCTTTCACAGGCTCATTTTTTTCTTTCACCTTTTTCCCACAGCACTTTCCATCCATTTCTCCATTTCATTTCCCACTTTGAATTCAATACTCAACTGATTTCCACGTTGACGCAACCAATGAAATGACTCCTCAATGCATGCTCAAATACTTTAGAAAATATTTAGAAGTTATGGGCATGTAATGTACCTATTTCAAACCAAAGCAACAAAAAACAATTGCACTCTATCTCTCAAACACAAGTAAGATATTCAGGTCATCGCCATCGTCCTTACAAATAAGGCCAGTGAAAGTTTAATGCCACTCTGTGGAAGCTTTGGCATCATCATGGTCAACAGGTTCGGTAATTCCCGAGTGCATGTTTCTCTTCAGCATAAAGTTGGACAATGTGCACATGGCGGCTTTTAGATTCAATTCAATTATCCATGTACTATCACCCAAGAGTTTACTAAAGGTGGGTTCAGGAAAAGAGGTCCCTCACACTAGGAAAATCAATGAGTTGCTCATTACAATATGATTTGACCTGGAACACATATGCCATATGAACACCCTTCCCTATTCATCAGAAAGAAGTGAAGTCTCCCTCCCAAACATGTACACTCCCTACTGGGATAAGTGCAGATTGCCATCAGAATTCTCAAGTCGGGTCTGCATCCAAATTAAGATCTATTCTTAAGAAACGCTGATGCTCTCATGATCAATTCAAAAACAACGCATGTTTGCAGAAAGTTGTTTGCCTCACTCACTTCGGTGAATTGTAGCTCATAAGCTCAAGGACTTAGGACACATAAACACGTACTATTATGGACGAGACTAAATGCACAATTAAGTATCATCACTCACACCAGTGGGAAGCTAGATTGATGGTTCGGCAAATGTACATACCAACATGTACTCAGTGAGTGTCACTAGATCCATGTGTTCATCTGCTTGAATAGACCTTATCAAATGACGAATTTACACTCCATAGGTATGCTAATAGTCAGTACGGAGTCATAATTGAAGGACTCTTACTTGATTGAGAGTAGAGCACTAAGCGAACTTGAGTATTGAGCAGGTATCGAAGATTTATCTATGCATTTCAAGCATCTTTCCCTTCTCTTCATGAGTAAGCGCCTTCTATCTGACTCTATCTGTTGCCTCCTCTCTTGCTGTATTGTTTTACTTTAAGTCAATTTCTTGAAAGGTCATTCTCTCCCTACAACATCATTCTTGCCGATTTTCCCCTTCTTTTCTCAGAAAAGCTTCACTGGCCCACTCGACAAGGTGTATCTCACCTCTTGCTTGTTGTACAACTTTCATCACTTCACACCCACAGCATCAACAATTTGGTGAAATGGCATCGGAAGTTCTGTGTAACAGTTCTCAAAAACAAAGAAGCGCATGACTACCTCCCCCTTTGGGATGAGCCCCCAATACTTCCTCCCTTTTTGTCAGATGATACTTGACGAAAGGAAAAAATGCCTTTCCTCTTTGACACGGCTGAAATCCACAGCAGTAGCGGCCCCAAAAAGACTGGAGAGTCCCCGGAGAGCCCCTAATCCTTCCCTCTATCTCCTTTCGAGCTACCAGCCTTATCTCCCCTTGTTCTCCTTTGTGGAGTAAAAAAGCATGACCCCCTTCCCTGGTCCTTTTCCTACCATGCTTGACAGACCACCGCCCTTATCTGTACATCAGCGCCAAAAACTCCTCGATGCCCTCCACTTGTCCAACGCGAGTATTGCTCATGCTTCTTCAGCTCGAGTTGACAATACAGAAAAGATACTTTGGGCTTTCATTCGGTATCTCTACCCCTAGGCTCGCAGTGCAGACCCCTTTTTTCTTCTCTATGCCCTCGTTGACCACTAAGAGCTGCTCGCCCCCTTCTTCTCAATTCTGTTCGTGGCAAAAAAAAAAACGAGAGGGAGAGAGAGTGAGATGACTTTTCTCCTCTCCTTTTTGATAAGGCCCTTATCCCCACACAATCAAAAATGTGTTACATGCAGTTTGGCATGCGGCCCTGATCACATTTCTCCACATTCCGAAATAACACATGCAAGTTTTGGACGGCTGTTTGGTCCAGTCTGCACATTCTCAATCTTCCTCAAAACTAGGAGCGAATCACCCAATACTTTCCCAAAAACAACATGCTTGTTGTATAACCAATCACACTTGGCACAAGTGATGAAAAACTGGCAACCATTTGTGTCAGGTCCACTGTTTGCCATGGAAAGCAGCCAAGGCTGGATCTGAACACACGCTGGCCCACTTTGCTGATAGATCATGCCTTCAATTACTAAAACCTGATGATGCAGCAATTGAACCCCCAGATGTCTCTAATAATCCCCACAATCACCAATGAGCCGCCTTCCTTTGTGCACAACAGCTTGTATCAAAGACACGTCATCAGGCATCAGTAACTCCCTTCAAATGCACCGTAGGAGAGGCCCTACACACTCCAAATACTTCTCATCAATTGTCAATTCCACTCTTCAGATACCTGAAATCAAACGCATTTTCCTGCCAAATAGAACCACATTAGTGCATAAAAACCAACGATTTTCTGAGCTAACATACTCCCATCTTCTTATTTGCGAAGTCGTCCTCGACGAGCCACTCTTGCTGCAATCGAATCAAAACAGCCATGAACATGTCAGTGTATAACTAGTTTGCATACCTTTCCATCGAGCCATCATTCCAAGTGGACCTGCACTCATTGAAGTTGTTAGTGCTCAAAAAAATCACTCATGAATACATACAAATCAGCCACTTCAATTGATTCAAGAACATGCACATATATGCAATTCCATTTCAGCCATGCATCAATTTGCTCATACATTCCATTATGAAAAATGGTCTCAACCAAAATAACACATGCATACCTTTCCCTGTTTTACACATGCAACTACCATTGCGGAAAACAGAAAAGAAAATACCGAAATGAACAACGACAACTGAAATGAATCCAATCGGAGATGCAACATACCCAAAATGCATACCCCATTATTGCACCTACTATTCGCTATGTACAATTATTCCATGACTAGACGTTCCCGAAGAATCCCCATCGTCGTCCTACAAAAGCCGTCGAGATTCGAGTACAAGTCGAAACCGGTATAAAACACCTTGGAGTGTCCGACACTCTTGAAAACCCTCGGATAAAGTACACAAGTTATAAAGCAAGACAGTTGCATTACCTCGCTAAAACCTCATCCATAAGTACATATAGAATATCTATGCCTTCAAGAATGTTGATTCAAAGTGAGCTGATCTGTCGCAAGCCATCACATACCAATCACACAAGCAAATAACGTTCCCTTCCAGGCGATCATCGCCCTCTCCTCTCTCTCTCTCCCCCTCAGGAGTGGGGAATAACTTCATAGGTAAATTTTATTTTAATCACACGTTGGCCTGTATTGACATTGGATGCGATTCGTGGACCTGACCACCCGATCAGGTTGATTCCACCCATCTACCAATGCAATGCAGCGCACAACACACAAACATACAATGATAACACATAACATATATCAGCTAGCCCATAACGAAGCTGGATACGGTTCGTGGTCGTGACCGCCCGACCACAATGGCTCCACCTACCTACCAACCCATTATGGCGCGTAGCTAAGACACAAACATATACCTCCCAAGCCTATGGCGAAACTAGTTGCGGCTCGTGGTCCTAACCACCCGGCGAGGATAAATCCACCCACCTACTAGCCCACCATAGCGCATTGGTACGATCACAGCAATACAAATTTTTTCTTTTCTTTTCTTTTTTCCCTTTTTTTTTTTTTAGTTAATTAATTCACCCAAGTCCTGAGAATTAGGGAGAGGAAGAAAGGGACTTTCCCACTTTTCCCACACATGCATGCAAACATATACACTCTAGCCTTTGAGAGATCAACCACCTCTTCACTCCATTCTCTCAATTATAGACACTACATATGTATTCATCGAGTTGACTTTTCACTTGGTAACTACAGTCAGCTATGCCTTAGTCCCTCCTGTACCTATCCGTAGACGATCTAGAATGTGGGTCCCCGGGATGTCTCATGTAGCCTCTCATCATACTCGCATCCCAACAACTTCCCTAGGGTGAGTCAGGCTCAACTTCAGGAGCTCCGTCATCACTTCCTATCGTCAGCACATCTGCCCAAGCCCACGTGATATCGTTTTCCTCGTTAGGCATTTCCCTAGAAGGATCGAAATAGTAATATCGATCTCCCGCCCATCCTACATGTCGAGTCAGGTATTCCTCAAAACACTCAATGTAAAATGCAACACCCAAACCCTGGTTTATAAAGCATACCAGCCAATGCGCTTCCTCAACATCATATTCCGTCTCCAAATCGTCGACATCTATGTCCATGCGGGCGAATGTTTGGTATGAGAAATATATCCTTAGCTCGTACAAGTAGAGTTGCGTTATTTGATCTGCCATTTTGTTACTTAACTCCTAACAGTCTCTGCATAACACAAAAATATTAGAAGTCCAAAATTCTTGAGCTAGCACAGGATCATATTTATGACAATCAACAATCATAACTAACATGTGCGCATATATATAAATATATATATAACTATATATGTATGTACAAGGAGTCTACTACGTCCTTCCGTTTGGATCTCGTCTGGCTTCTCCCGTCCTAATGTCACTTGAAATATGGTTTAACTCTAAGCGCGTTAACCTTCACGGGACCACATTCTTCTCCTAAATCTTGAATTTGCATGGAACCATTGGAATTGAGTTCCACCACCTTAAACGGTCCTGCCCATCTTGTCTGTAACTTCCCCGGGAATTTATAATATTTACTATCATAAACTAGCACCAAATCCCCTTCTTGAATCACATAGGTCTTGAGATTCTTATCATGCTTCTTCTTACATCTCTTCTGAATAGCTTCCAAACTTTGCTGTGCGATGAGTCTCTTTTCTTCGAGCTTGACCAGTTGTATGTACCTTTCCTTCAATGATTCTTCTTCTCCCAGCCTGGCCTCGATGGCCACTCTTAATGTCGGCACTTCTTTTTCGATGGGGAAGATGGCTTCCTCGCCATATACTAGAGAGAACGGAGTGCTCTTAGTCGTCACTCGATAGGATGTTCTATACGCCTACAAAGCTTCCAAAAGTCTCTCATCCCAGTCTCTCCTATGCACAGCTACTGTCTTTGTCAGAATCTGTTCCAGCACCTTGTTGGTGACCTCCACTTGTCCATTTGCCCTCGGGTAATATGGAGTGCTTTTTCTATGTTTGATCTTATATAATTCCATTAATTCTTCGTTCAGTTCGTTGACAAAATGGGTTCCTCTATCACTTACTATTTCCAACGGGCATCCGAATCGGGTGATGATTTGTTCGTACAAAAATTTAGCAACATCAACAGCTCGGTCAGTCTTCAGAGCTTTGGCTTCTACCCACTTGGTAACATAGTCAGTACAGACCAAGATATACCTATTGGATCTTCGACGTGAGGGGGGATAGGCCCCAGAAAATCAATTCCCCACTTCTCAAAGGGCTTAAGAGCGAGCACCGGCGTGAGAGGAGCAGCATGTGCTAATGTGGGTTTGCCCATTCGTTGGCATTTGTCGCATTTCTTACAGTATGTGTGCGAGTCTTTGAACAGCGTTGGCCACCAATACCCAGCCAATAAAATCTTTCTTGCCGTCAATTCACCAGCAAAATGCCCACCGCAAGGTTCGTCATGCAAAGCCCTCAACACTAGGTTTGCTTCTTCTTCCTCGAGACACCTCCGATAAATGCTCTCATGAACAAAATATCGATAGAGTTGCCCCCCAATAATGCTATGGTGCTTTGCCAATGCTAACAGTTTTTGCTTCTCTCTCTTGCTTGCTCCTAGCGGATATTTAGTGGTGCATAAGAAATTCACCAAGTCGGCATACCAAGGTACTTTAGCATCAACCTAGAATAGATGCCCATCGGGAGCATCATCGGGCACACCAGAGATTGGCTCCTCATTAACAATTCGAGATAAATGGTCAGCCAATATATGTGCTTTGCCTGGTTTGGTTACCACTGTGAACTGAAATTCTTGGAGGAGTAGCATCCACCTCATCAATCGCCCTGATAGCTCGGGTTTATTAATGATGTACTTTAGGGCTTCATGATCCACATAAAACGTGAAATGTTTTCCCATCAAGTAATGCCGATACTTGTTCACCGCAAAGATCATCGAGAGGCATTCCTTCTCTGTGGTCGTGTAGTTCCTCTCAGTGCTATTCAAGTTGCGACTTGCGTAATAAATAGGGTGGTCCAATTTCCTTTCATCGGCTTGACATAGTACTGCTCCAACCGCAGTATGAGAAGCGTCGATATGCACATGGAATTCTTTCGTCCAGTCGGGTGCTACCAAGATCGGTGCATTTATCAATCTCTCCTTGATCGAGTCGAATGCAACTTGACACTCTTCAGTCCATTGGTATTGTTGGTCCTTCCTCAAAAGATTTGTTAGTGGTGCCGCTATGGATGCAAAATTTAATATAAATCGTCGATAATAATTAGCATGCCCCAAGAATCCTCTGAGTTGCCGCAAGTTTTGAGGCGGTGGAAGTTGTCCAATTTTTTCTACTTTATCCTCGTCAACCGCGATCCCTTTTTCGGAAATAACATGTCCCAAAAGCAATCCTCTTTGTACTCCAAATGTACACTTTTCAGGATTCAATGCGATGCCTTTTTCAATGCTTCTTTTTAAAATAGCTTCAATCCTCTCCATCATGTTTTCATCGTTGCCTCTGATCGCAAAGTCATCGAGGAATATCTCCATCCAATCCTGCAAATAGTCTTGATATGCAGCTATCATTGCTCTCTGGAATGTGGCCGGTGCATTGCATAATCCAAATGGCATCACACGATATGCATATGTGCCCCATTCCGTGGTGAAAGTAGTTTTTGATTGATCCTCTTCATGGATTTGGATCTGGTTGTACCCACTGAAACCATCCAAAAATGAGTACAATTTATGGCCAGCCACTCTGTCCAAGATTTGATCAGTAAACGGCAAGGGGAAGTGATCCTTCTTTGTGCGCTCGTTCAACTTTCGATAATCTATGCAAATACGGATTTTCTTATTTTTCTTCGGAACAACTACAATTGGTGATACCCATTCACTGGATGCGATGGGATATATGAATCCTGCTTCCAATAATTTAGTCAATTCCAACTTGATCAATTCTGAGTAGACTGGATTTGTCCGCCTAAGTCGTTGACATATTGGTCGTGTGCCTTCTTCCAAGTCTATATAATGTTGGCAGATTCGGGGATCAATTCCTCTTAGATCACTGTATGACCATGCAAAGGCCTTGCTGAAATTTTTGAGTGCCAATTTAATGCAATCTCGTACTCCATCTGGTAGCTCTGACCCCACGCTCAAGAACTTTTTTGGAAAAACTTTCCATTTTTCCAACTGAGCTTCTCGCGAATATTCCTTATTCCTTGATGAAGTTGTGATTGGAATGTGCTCTCCGATCACGCGTGCATGTTTGGCCAGTAAATCATTGTTTTGTTCTTTTTCAACCGCACTCAATTTCTTTAATTCAGCTTTTGCAATGGCTTCCGACACTTTAGACTTACTCTTCGCTTCCTTTTCCAATTCTCGACTTCTCCTTAGAATCTCTGCTTCTAGCATTCTAACTCTTTCTCTCAATTGTTGCACTTCCATTGTCGGAGCTAACTCCAGTTTCAACTTTTCTTTGGTAACTTCCCTTTGCGTCTATACTCAACATGTAGCACTCAAATTCACTGGTATGTGACAACCATCCCAGCAACTCCTGGTCTGAATCATCCTTGTAACATAGAGGGTCTATGTACTCGCCCACTTTCGCATGTTGGAGGTTGGCCAATTGCAGATTAAATCCATCCTGTAAAAGGTCCTTGGAAGTCTCCGTGCGCAGGGCAAATCTTACGCGCGCCATTTCTTGTCTAACCTTTTCCTTTGCTTTTTGCTCCCTTTCCTCAGCTGTTGTCGATTTCTTGCCGGTCAAGTTTGGAGACACTTGAAGTTGTATTCGATCAGCCTTCGGTCCAATTGTGATAAATCCTGTGCGCCAATCGTGCACACATTCGGCTTGCACCAGCCATGGCCGTCCAAGTAAGATCGAGAAGGTAGCCTCTGAGGTCCTTGGTCTTACTATCAGATAATCAACTTTAAACTCTAAACCGCCCACAACTGTGCTTACATTCTTCAAAAGACCCGCAGGTTTCACTTGTGTTTGATCTGCCATTCTTAAAGACATCGGCGTTTCTTCCATGTGGTTGAGGCCCAAAGCTTTCATCATGAACTCGGTCATAAGGTTGACTGCGGCTCCACTATCTAACTGAGCACCAGGGACTTCATATCCTTTAATCTCGACCGTCACAGTTGGAGCATTCGAGTCGATTTGCGTCGTAATACTTTGAATGATTCCTTGGACATCTTTATCTTGTCTATTTTTATCTCGAGCTTTCCTCGGCTTCTTAATATATTCGTTGTAGAATTGTTTCCTATAAGCAGGTGAACATTTTAGCAATGTGCCAATGTCTAGCGTGACTTCCGTGTCAGCGAGCAACTTTACAATATCCACTTCCTCCAAACTTTGTCTTTCCTTCCTACACCTTGGAGCCCTTAATCTTTCGAGGAATGGTGCTATGCCTGGCACAAACTCCTTGGTCACTGGTGGAAGAATCTCAATCTCTTCCCGATCCTCAAGCTCTTGCTGCTCAGCAAATCCTCCAACTTGGTTTTCTACCTCTTCACGCTCAACGATCTTCTCTTGACTCCCTTCTTCACCTTCGCCTCCTGGATTCTTCTTCGAATACTCTTGAGTCCTTGTGACTACTGCCACAGTTGGATCTTTGTGTGGTTTCTTGGCCTCGTAAGCATCCACAAAGTGCATTGACGAGCTAGAGCTTTCTTGAGGGTTCGGTGTTTTGAACACTACTCCGATTGTAGGAACGTGCTCTTGAGCTCTCGATGTGGAATGCACCTGAGTATCAACATAATTCGAGGACCCTACTGGTCCTTTTTCCTTGCCGGCGGCAGCTCTTCGTTTTGGACAATCTTCATCAAAGTGGCCCTCCCCACTACAGTACCTACATAGTGGGGTATAATCAATTGGTTTCTTTTCGTTTGGACATCTAGATTGAGTATGGCCAAAGCCATGGCATCTCCAGCACTGGATTGGACCATCTCTCCTTTGATCACGTGCAACTCCTCTTGGATAGTCTCCTCCTTGACCCTGAGCACCATATCCATATGTCGGCCTGTTTTCCCAACGAGATGTAGGTGGGACACTTTGAGCGGGCAATCCCGTGTAAGGTCTTTCTCTTGTATCTCCTGATTTCATGCTCCTCTCTTCATAGGCTCTCTTGTTGTAACATCGGTCCTCCGTGTGATTTGTTCTTCCACAAAAAGTACAACGCATCCTAGGTGGTGATCTATCTGTGAATACTCTCGAGACTGTAGGGCATTCTGAAGCCAAATGGCCGTAACCCTGGCACTTTCCACACCATGTATTTGATCGAAACACTTGATTCGGGTTTGTCGTGACCTCTGGTTTTATTGTGTATGTCTCCTGAGTCATTGTGGCAGCTTTTATAGCTTGTGTGACCAACTCTAATATTCGTTCTTCAGTTAGCGCAGGCTTTACCTCGCCTGGCGTGCTAGTGGCAGCTACAAAAGCTGGAGTTGTCAATGCGGGACTACCTTGGCCCGGATCTTTCATTGGTATGTTTCCTGGGCCTCCCATAGGCTCATATAAGAGCTCCATCTTCCTTTGTTGGCATAATTGTACTTCCTCCCAAAGCCTCGCTTGTTCCTTAGCATCCATTAAAGTCGCAGGTCTTGTCAGGCTGATATGCTGCTGTGCCGTAGGATCTCTCAATCCCGAAATGAATCTTCTCTTCAATGTCTCATCGTTCGGGGCATTTGCGCCCATCTTTCTTACCAACGTTTCCATTCTCTGAATATAGTTATCGATGCTCTCATTGACTCCCTGTCGCAAATAATCCATTTGTTGGGCCAATCTGTCTTGGAAGCCTTGTCGTCAAAACTTTGCCAAGAAGGCTTCCTTGAGCATCTGATAAGTTCCACGCTCTTGTGGTGTCAGATTCCCATACCAATTGGCTGCCTCATCACGGAGAATAGACGGAAAAATTCTCAACCTTTGATCCTGGTCAACTACGTCATTGGCCTCACAAGTAACCTCAAACAGTTGGATAAAACTATCCGGATCTTCGTCCCAAGTACCTGAAAACTTGGTGAAGTCCCCCAAGTGAACCGAAATCCGCTGAGCCATTTCGAACAGAGGTGTGATGTCAATATCACTTCGATCCCAAAAATTTAGTGCACGCGGCCTCAGGATCCCTCCTTCAAACTTCCGCACTTGATTCGCGACTCTCCTACGGGAGTACACGTTTTTGGCAGATCTCTTCGAGCCAATCGAGGTCCACTCACCTGGTGGTTCCCACCTTCTTCTTTCTCTTTCAAGGGCTCTTCTCTGAGCGCGTTCCTCTCTTTGCGTTTGTGTTGCTCCTGACGATGAGCTCCCCTCGCTCATGTACTAGATCTTGGGGTCCGCAAGCTCGGCCAACCTGTGGCGCTAGGCGAACCTATGGCACTCTCTTATAGAGACATACCAAGCTATTCCCGGCAGATGCACCAAAATGATAGGTCTCTAAACCCAAGGAACAATGCCCATATGTAATTGGATTTGCTCGGATTTTTGTTTCCCAATAGGTCCTTTTCGCCTCGGAAGCACTCAATGTGCGTAGTTACCACCACTTGATGATCCCCAGTAGGATCGCCAAATGTTGAATCCTTTTTCCCACGAGAAAGATGATTATCCCAGCCTTTACTCCGCTCAAACGCCTCGGAATCGGTCCAGTTGGATCACCTGGAGCCCATAATTACCCCTCGAGGAATCCTCCCTTTGTATATGTACTAGTTCATATGCTTCCCGGCAAATGCACCAAAATGATAGGTCTTTAAACCCAAGGAAAAATGCCCATATGTAATTGGATTTGCTCGGATTTTTGTTTCCCAATAGGTCCTTTTCGCCTCGGAAGCACTCAATGTGCGTAGTTACCACCACTTGATGATCCCCAGTAGGATCGCCAAATGTTGAATCCTTTTTCCCACGAGAAAGATGATTATCCCAGCCTTTACTCCACTCAAACGCCTCGGAATCGGTCCCGTTGGATCACCTGGAGCCCATAATTACCCCTCGAGGAATCCTCCCTTTGTATATGTACTAGTTCATATGCTTCCCGGCAAACGCACCAAAATGATAGGTTCTAACGCCCAAGGAGGAAGTGATTATACGAGACTTTATTTTGTTCGAATCCCTCGAAATCGGTCCAATTTGATTACCTGGAGCCCATAATCATCCCTCGAGGAGTCCTTCCTTTGTATATGTACTAGCTCATATGTTCCCGGCAAACGCACCAAAATGAACGAACCTTTAAACCCAAGGGAAAATGCATATGCTCAATGATATTTTGCCCATCCCTTCTGATACTAGGTCAGTTTTGGGTTTCCCTAAGTCCACAATTTTGCTCCAATGTGTCAATAAAATGGACGGAAACTACATGCAAAATGGATATCCAACTCTGGTAGTTACTCCTTGAGGCCTCTCTCTTTTTCTACTCACTTCCAAGTTACTCCCAAGAACACCTACTCTTATGCACAACTGCCTACACACGCTCACTTTTCATTTTTTCTCAAGCTCTTTCACTTACGAACACTCAATTTCCTACACACCCTTTCACAGGCTCATTTTTTTCTTTCACCTTTTTCCCACAGCACTTTCCATCCATTTCTCCATTTCATTTCCCACTTTGAAGTCAATACTCAACTGATTTCCACGTTGACGCAACCAATGAAATGACTCCTCAATGCATGCTCAAATACTTTAGAAAATATTTAGAAGTTATGGGCATGTAATGTACCTATTTCAAACCAAAGCAACAAAAAACAATTGCACTCTATCTCTCAAACACAAGTAAGATATTCAGGTCATCGCCATCGTCCTGACAAATAAGGCCAGTGAAAGTTTAATGCCACTCTGTGGAAGCTTTGGCATCATCATGGTCAACAGGTTTGGTAATTCCCGAGTGCATGTTTCTCTTCAGCATAAAGTTGGACAATGTGCACATGGCGGATTTTAGATTCAATTCAATTATCCATGTACTATCACCCAAGAGTTTACTAAAGGTGGGTTCAGGAAAAGAGGTCCCTCACACTAGGAAAATCAATGAGTTGCTCATTACAATATGATTTGACCTGGAACACATATGCCATATGAACACCCTTCCCTATTCATCAGAAAGAAGTGAAGTCTCCCTCCCAAACATGTACACTCCCTACTGGGATAAGTGCAGATTGCCATCAGAATTCTCAAGTCGGGTCTGCATCCAAATTAAGATCTATTCTTAAGAAACGCTGATGCTCTCATGATCAATTCAAAAACAACGCATGTTTGCAGAAAGTTGTTTGCCTCACTCACTTCGGTGAATTGTAGCTCATAAGCTCAAGGACTTAGGACACATAAACACGTACTATTATGGACGAGACTAAATGCACAATTAAGTATCATCACTCACACCAGTGGAAGCTAGATTGATGGTTCGGCAAATGTACATACCAACATGTACTCAGTCAGTGTCACTAGATCCATGTGTTCATCTGCTTGAATAGACCTTATCAAATGACGAATTTACACTCCATAGGTATGCTAATAGTCAGTACGGAGTCATAATTGAAGGACTCTTACTTGATCGAGAGTAGAGCACCAAGCGAACTTGAGTAGTGAGCAGGTATCGAAGATTTATCTATGCATTTCAAGCATCTTTCCCTTCTCTTCATGAGTAAGCGCCTTCTATCTGACTCTATCTGTTGCCTCCTCTCTTGCTGTATTGTTTTACTTTAAGTCAATTTCTTGAAAGGTCATTCTCTCCCTACAACATCATTCTTGCCAATTTTCCCCTTCTTTTCTCAGAAAAGCTTCACTGGCCCACTCGACAAGGTGTATCTCACCTCTTGCTTGTTGTACAACTTTCATCACTTCACACCCACAACATCAACAATTTGGTGAAATGGCATCGGCAGTTCTGTGTAACAGTTCTCAAAAACAAAGAAGCGCATGACTACCTCCCCCTTTGGGATGAGCCCCCAATACTTCCTCCCTTTTTGTCGGATGATACTTGACGAAAGGAAAAAATGCCTTTCCTCTTTGACACGACTGAAATCCACAGCAGTAGCGGCCCCAAAAAGACTGGAGAGTCCCCGGAGAGCCCCTAATCCTTCCCTCTATCTCCTTTCGAGCTACTAGCCTTATCTCCCCTTGTTCTCCTTTGTGGAGTAAAAAAGCATGACCCCCTTCCTGGTCCTTTTCCTACCATGCTTGACAGACCACCGCCCTTATCTGTACATCGGCGCCAAAAACTCCTCGATGCCCTCCACTTGTCCAACGCGAGTATTGCTCATGCTTCTTCAGCTCGCGTTGACAATACAGAAAAGAGACTTTGGGCTTTCATTCGGTATCTCTACCCCTAGGCTCGCAGTGCAGACCCCTTTTTTCTTCTCTATGCCCTCGTTGACCACTAAGAGCTGCTCGCCCCCTTCTTCTCAATTCTGTTCGTGGCAAAAAGAAAACGAGAGGGAGAGAGAGTGAGATGACTTTTCTCCTCTCCTTTTTGATAAGGCCCTTATCCCCACACAATCAAAAATGTGTTACGTGCAGTTTGGCATGCGGCCCTGATCACATTTCTCCACATTCCGAAATAACACATGCAAGTTTTGGACGGCTGTTTGGTCCAGTCTGCACATTCTCAATCTTCCTCAAAACTAGGAGCGAATCACCCAATACTTTCCCAAAAACAACATGCTTGTTGTCTAACCAATCACACTTGGCACAAGTGATGAAAAACTGGCAACCATTTGTGTCAGGTCCACTGTTTGCCATGGAAAGCAGCTAAGGCTGGATCTGAACACACGCTGGCCCACTTCGTTGATAGATCATGCCTTCAATTACTAAAACCTGATGATGCAGCAATTGAACCCCCAGATGTCTCTAATAATCCCCACAATCACCAATGAGCCGCCTTCCTTTGTGCACAACAGCTTGTATCAAAGACTCGTCATCAGGCATCAGTAACTCCCTTCAAATGCACCGTAGGAGAGGCCCTACACACTCCAAATACTTCTCATCAATCGTCAATTCCACTCTTCAGATACCTGAAATCAAACGCATTCTCCTACCAAATAGAACCACATTAGTGCATAAAAACCAACCATTTTCTGAGCTAACAGTTGTTGAGCTAAAACTGGTTGAGATCTTGGTTGAGTCTGATAAGGGTAGTTTTGTGGGGGTCTATAGTAATGAGGTTGAGCATTGTACTGATCTAGATATCTACCTAGGTGGGGGTATGCTTGGGGGTAGTTGTGTCTTACCACTTGTTTTTTATATGGGAAATCTTGTGCTATGTGATTAGTATACTGCCTTTCAATTATGCAGTATTGGCCACCAAGGTTGGCTTGAGGTTGTGTTACATTAAGACACATGTTAGCCATGTGATCACCACTACACATGTAACAATGTTTAGCAGATGTTAACCTGGGCATTTGCTTTTTAGAAACTCCTAGTTTCTGGGTCACCTTTTCTACTAGGTCTTCGATGGAGCTAGAGTGCTTCGAGGATGATTGAGATGAGTTATCTGAATCTTTCTAGACCTTTGAAAGTTCCAATTGATCTCCTAAATTATCCTCAATGTCTATACAAATCTGTACACATTACTCTAGTGTTTTGGGTTCCTTTGGATATACATAAGAGTGTAGTTTAGAGCTCAAGAGGCCATCCAAAAACAAAGACACTTGCTTGGCCTGTGAGGGAAGTTCCGACATGGGGCATCTCTTGATATACTGTCTAAACCTACGTCCTGCTAGTCTGACTGTTTCGTGGGGGGTTTTTTTGACGTTGTGGATTAATGAGGAAGTGTCCACTTTTACAGAACTCAGTGATGAATGACTTTAACAAGTGATGAATGACTTTAACAAGTGTTCCAACCTTTTTTTTGTAAAGGTTGGAACCAGGTTAAAGCGGTGTTCTTTAGTGTGAGTCCAAATGCATTGTATTGCATAAACATATCTTCCACTTGCTCTGCTCGCAACACTTGCTTAAACTCGACAACATGGTCATAGGGATCTCCTATCCTATCAAAGTAGTTTTTCGTTGACTTCACTAACTAGGTTGATCATAATATTCTTGGATGCTCACAGGTTCTTGGTAGAGGAAAGTCATCTCTACCACATGGTAGTCTTGGTTCTCTTGGTCTCTCCATTTGATCAGTTTCCATGGTCATTCTATCTCTCCCTATGGGGTGGATAGAACTCACTTGTGGCTTTTCCTTGTTCTTCTCTCTTTGGGAGCATTAGGCTGAGGATGTCCCAACATCATGATGGCTAGCGTTTGCATTTGCTCATGATGGGGGAAATAATACCAACTCGCCTCTCAGCATGATGTGACACTACAAACACTCATTCTGATGTGTTGTCCATGTATACTACCTTTTTGAGTTTATTAGGGTCCTCAAACTCGTAAATTGTGATTTAACCTACTTCACTGGGCTATCCGTCTTGGGGATGACTACACCAAACTCATTAGTATGGTTATGCTTATTAGTTATGATGTACATTGTTCCTTCCTTCTCTAAGTAGGCATCTCTCTCGAGTTTAACTACTGGATGTTCCAATCCGATGGGTTGGTCAGGTTTGTGCAATTGAACCACTGATCTTCTCAAACCATCCTCATAGATGCGAGCACCTAAGTGGTTGGTTCGAACATATTCTAATTGGGTCCTGTAGGGTCCTTCAGGTCTTTCTAAATAAGCTACACTTAACCCTCCTTCCGGTCTCTCCATGTTGTAAGCCATTTCAGACTCACTTGTCTCTGAGCTCAATTCGTATGGATAGCTATTCAATTGTTGTGCCCAAGAGTGTGTTGTGGTCTTCACACTTGCTTTTGATGACCTAAGGCTTTGTCGATCTGGCTTATCTATGTGCTTTCCTGACCTAAGGCTCATTAATCTATCTCCCTCGATCACTCAATACGCATTCTGATCACTTTTAGTTCTTTGTTTTTAGTCACTTGTTTCATTTTTATTTCTTTTAAAATCTTGTTTTGTCTCAATGTATACATCAAGAATCATCTTTTCATTGTATGTTTAAGTTCTCATAATCATTGAAATCAAGTTCTTTCCCTTAGGGTTTATGTTATCGCAGTCTATCAGTTACTTAGTTTACTCTTGAACTTGAGCAATTAATCCTCTTGTAATTGATGGGTTCCTATTGTCATCCCAATTCAATCAACAATGCTATGCACACTTAACCTAATCTAGCAATTGACTGAGGGGGTTGAGAGTTTTTCCAACCTCAAGTCAGCTTCATTGAATGCCCTGGTGCCCAAGAAGATATGCTTCCCAAGCCTAGCTTAGTTTTGCCTTTTGCCTTGCTTTGAATGGACTTGGATGACTCTTAATGGTCTTGCAAAAATGCAAAGTTTAGTCCAATCTTTAAGTCAATGGACAGACACTTTGATTTATATACTTTTAAGGGTCCTTGTTCTCCTTGTGAATCCTCAAGTGGCCCCCTAGTTTTCTAATCCCATAGAAGGGTCAACTTCAATTTATCCTAACTAAATATCAACACATTTTTTTCAACGAGCTCTAGAGCTCAAAAACGGATTTTGTATGAGAAACTTATGAACTTTAGGCTCTTGGGGGTTAAAACAGGTAATCAAGATTTCTTCAATTATAAGCTAAGGAGCCTAAAAAATGTATCAATCACTCAAAAATAACTCAAAATTGGCCTTGAAATTTGCCAAAAATTCAAACCCTATTTTTTGCATTTTGCTCGAACTGTCGTGATGGTGTGCAAGGATCCCTGATGATTTGAGACTTTCTGATGGTCCATAGGGAGCGAGTTGTCGTAATGGTTGGTATGTGTGCATCATCGCGATGGTCTGAAATTGGGCATCGCAATGGTCTGAACTTACCAAAGCATTGCGATGGCGTGAGCCAATCGTGATGGTCCACAACATGCGTGTCATCCCAATGGTCCAAATCTAATGAATGGTTGTGATGGTCAAGTGAACCGTTGTGATGGTGTGATCAATCATCACGATGGTCAAGCGAACCGTCACCATGGTGTGATCAATCATCACGATGGTCAAGTGATCCATCAGGATAGTTCAATGACACGTGGATCTCGAGACATCACGATCGCACGAGCCAATTGCGATGGTGCAAAGTGGGCGTGATTGTCCTGGTCTTAGACCGTCATGATGGTGCACCTGAACCGTCGCGATGGTGTGAGCCAATCGCAATGGTGACACCCCGTTGTGATGGCATGAGCCAATCATGATGGTCCACCAAAATGAAAATTTTTCAAATGCGTTTGTGGATTCCCCTATGCACAAGGGTGCTCTATGTCATGCTATTGATGTAATCCAAAAAAGTCGAAGTTGTTAGACCATCATGATGGTCTGACACCTACTACAGAACTGATAGAAACTAGAATTTCTTACCATTTCAGAGCCTCCCTGTTGTACTGGAGTGCTTTTCTTGCAAGCAAACTCAAAAACGCACAAGCATAACTTGCTCAAGGGCTCTCTCACTCTCTCTCGCATGTGTAAATGAGCAAAATGGAGTGAATAGGTGAACATGGTGAGTTTTCTGATTTTTTTGTGGATTCAAGAAGATGATGTGGGGTGAAAAGGGAGTTTAGGGGAGGTGAAAAACACTAAAAACAATGCAAAAACAACAAAAAAAACTGAAATTATTTACCTTCCAATGTTTATTCTCACTGTACTCTTACCATCAAGCATTCATCCTAGAACTCGATCCCCAACAACGATACCAAATTTGGTGTTGTTCTACGCTAGGATAAGCTCCACGCTAAGAAGTTCCACCTCTTTAATTGTCAATCTGCAGAAGAGATAGGAGTGATATGAAGATCATGAATGCATGAAGTGAGTGGAGGTGAAGGTGAGAAACATGAGAATGCACACACATATACATGCACACACACATGGTAGAGGCAAGAGTGAAGCAATGGAAGGTCATGAACAAGCTCTATTACTCAAGAACACTATTACAAACTCAAAAATAGCTCTAATCTCTAACTTGCCAACACAAGCTAACCTCAACAATGAGCTCTCTGGCTCTTTTTATAGATTCTAGACTAGTTTTGATCAGTTTCATACCTAGTGTCTGACATAGTTGAAAAATAGGTTCTCAGGGTCATTTGGGGGTCCAAATGAAGTCTAAAAATTACCAAAATTGGTATGGTCTACCTAAGCTCCTCAAGCTCAAGGACGCCTTGGATTGCATAAAATGGAACTGCTAGATACAAAGTTGGGTGTTTTATGGTACATATGCTACAGGAGTGATAATAATCACTATTTGAAGTTTGAAGAGACTGTCATGAAATATATTTCTTGAAAAAAATGAAGTGTCTGCCCCCCCCAACTCACTGCACTCCCATCCTTACATGCTTCCTCTGCACTGATGCTTCTGGCCACTACCGGATGTACTGCCAACAGAATGCTTAAAAGCTCTCTAGTTTGAGTGCTCAATCGATATGTAGTAGGGCCAATCTGTGCCGCAATTCGGTAGGGACCAAACCACTTGAATTTGCATTTCCTTGCTTTTTTGTCAACTTTAGAGTTGTAGACTAAAATTAACTAGCAAACTGTGAGCGTTGGTGTTTTGAGAAAATGGTCATGGCTTCTAGCTTTCCAGATCTGCATCTAAGTTTTCTAAATGAGTTTCATCCAAGGCATGGAGCTCATCAATTCTTGAGTAAATCGACTGTTTCGATAGGAGTTCGATTTCAGTGGCAACACGAAGTCTAGGGACCATGATTTCCATTGGAGCAATTGCTTCAATTCCAAAGGGAAGTTTGAAGGGTGTGAATCCAGTAGCAACTTTATACATGGTATGATAATCCCACAGAATTGAAGGAAACAATTAATCCCAATGCTTAGGAGAGAAACAAATTAATTTTTTGTAGCATAGTTACTTTCTGCCAGGCCATTTGCTCGAGGTTAATAAGGTGTACTAAATTTATGTATGATATTAAATTCAATTGTGAAATCTTTAATTAAGTCATTCACAAAATGAGTTCCATGATCTGAAACAAGTTTCAAGGGTAAACCAAAATGCAAAAAAAATTCTTTAGTAAGACAACAAGCCACCAAAATTGCAATAACATTTTTTAAAGCCCAAGCTTCAACCCATCGGGTCTCATGGTCGGTGCAAGTCAAGATATACCAGTTGTTGGTAGAAATCACAGGAGGGGAAATGGGTGTAACAAAATCTAATTCCCATTTCTATGAGGGTTCAAGAGGCATGATAGGCTGAAGGGGAAAATTTTTAGCCGAAATAGGCTACCCAATCCTCTGACATGGATCACACATGAGCACAGATTGTCGAACATCTTTGATCATTGTAGATCACCACATCCCACTTTGTGGCACTTTTCATAAAGTTAAATCCACTGAGAAATGTCTGTCTGTGGGGTCAAAATGAGAAGAGGTAAGAAGCGCAAGCACTTTGTGGAGGGGAACACAAAGAAGCCAAGCACCAAAGAGATCATAATAATAAAGTTGATCTATAATAATATTAAAGCACTTATTGTAGGCTGCTAATTTATGGTGCTCCAATAGGGATAAGGAATCCGAGGGTTGACCGCTCTTCAGAAAAGAAAAAATAGTATCATAGTAAGTAGTAGCGAGATCCCATGATGTCGCCATAGTAGCGGGTTGGGACATATAAATAGTCAGAGGGTCCATATTAGTAATATCAGGTGCCTCACCATAATCCAATAAGGAGAGAAAATCAGTTAAAGCATGGTGCATACCGGGCCTATGCACAATGTAAAAATCAAATTCCTATAACTATAGGACACATTGTCAAAATCAAATTCCTATAACTACACAATATCAAAATCAAATTACTATAACTGTAGTACACATTGGGCCAATCTGCCAGTACTGGCCTGATTCTAAACTAAATAAACAAGAGTAGCATGATCCACATGGAAAGTGAATTTTTGGCCTAATAAATAATGGTGATACTTCTTAATGGAATAGATCCGTTCGAGACATTGTTGTTTTGTCATGGAATAGTTCTTCTCTGCATTGGAAAGTCTTCAACTAGCATAATAAATTGGTCTATACCACTTATTGGTAACCTGAGTGAGGACATTGTTGATAGCTATGTTAGAAACATCAATGAAAACCTTAGAAAATGAAGGACTTCTTTAGCATCTGTGGGGTAGGAGCTTCTAACACAACTTTAACCTTGTTGGGATTGACTTGGATACCTTGGGCTGAGATGATATGACCCAACAACTTCCCACACTAAACAAAGAATATAGAGTTCGCTGGATTTAAGCATAATCTATACTCTCAACACTTGAGGAAGCATAACCGTAATTCAATTAAATGATTCACTCATTCACAAGGGATTGAAAATCCATCTAAGAAAACTCTCATAAATGTAGTAAGATAGGGAGAGAAAATATATTGCATGCAGCATTGAAACATACTTGGGGTTTTATGGAGTCTAAACCACATTACTGTACATGCAAAGACTCCCCATGAAGTAATGAAAGTTGTCTTTGGTATGTTTGCAACAACCATACACACCTAGTTCTAACCACTATATCCATCCAAAAATGAATAAATCTGACATCCTGCAACATCATTGAGCATACTATCAAGCAACGAGAGTTGAAAAACATTAGGTACAGTGGCTTTATTGAGTTTTCGATAATCCACACAAATGCGAAGCTTCTTGTTCTTTTTAGGAATGATGACTATGGGTGAACGTGCTCTATTGGGATAATAAATCCAACTTTCAAGAGATCGTCAATTTCCTCTTTGAATAACTATGCATAATGTAGGTTCATATGGTAACTTGGTTGTCTAATCAGTTTAGCATCGAGTTACAATAACTATTCGATGTTGATAGATACGAGGGTTGATACCCTTCATATCTTGGTAATCACAGGTGAAGACATCTTGGATTTCTATGAGTAGTTGAAGCACTTTAGTCTTCTCCTCTTCATTAAGTTTTTCACTAATTTTAATCGATTTCCACTTATCTTCGGTACCCAAATTACAAGTTACAAGTTGGTCTTCACTAATATATTGTTGAGATTGCTTATCTTTTAATTCCAGCCAATCGGGAACAACCTCATCAATTGGGTTCAATAGAATAGACATTTGTGCTGGTAGGTCAACCTCGTTCATGAAACATCATCATACATGCCAAAGTAGACCATCGGTCCAAAAGTGGTTGTTAATCCAGGACCCCTAAGGACAATAAGCCATAATTTTCTCGCAAGAATTCACCCTCTTCATCATATGTACATGTGATGTAATGTGCAGAGGGGGTGCATGCACTTTGGTCGATTTCATTGTATCTAGAGGTACTCGGTACTCATGATGTTTATATTTAATTACTAGTTCCTTCTTAGACGAGTCTTGAAGGACTTTTGCTTGTTACCGAATAGGAGATTATAATCATAGTTGTTATTAGGTATGTCTAAGACTATGAAGGTCATATAGAAAACTGCTCCCTGTAATGCAATAGGGATATCCGTACTAATCCAATGGGATGAATACGAGATTGGTCCACCATTTGTATGAAAAACTAAACTGGTTCAAAATTAAGCTAACCAAACCTCTTACAGAGTTCCAAGGACACTAAATTAACACTAGATCCTCCATCAATCAACACTCAATCAATGCAGTGGTTCTTATACCATACCGTTATGAGAGGTATAGCATGATCCATGGTTTCTTTGGTTGCCTGCATGGTGGCCACACAGGGGTTTTCTAGTTTAGATAACGTACCTAATTGTTGCTCGAATTTTTCTCAAACCTTGGGAACCAAAGCAAGCAGTTACCCAAGTTGCAGTGTGATGGAAGAGGACTTTAGTATAGACCATAAGTCTTCTATTTTCGTGTCTTGTATAACCTCTGCCATCTACCTTGATACTTTACAATTTACTCCACTCTGCGATGTTGATTCTTGGTGTATCTGGGTAATTGTTTTTGGTAAGGGAAATACAATTGGGTCTTTTGCTGCCCATTTTTGTGCATTGTTCATCATTCCTTCTTGTTCTTTAAAACCTAGTTCGTACACTATAGCTATAGGCTACAACATTTGACCTAAACATGTATGTACAACAGCTACCTGAATGTCTTTTTCTATAATGATGACCAAATTAGTCATAGGTGCTGCTCTCTCCTTCCTGCATTTATCATACTCTTAGGCCTCTTTACACTTTCTACAAATATGTCCCAATTCTCCACAAAAATAACATCTTACTGGTCCAGTTGGTGCAAAGTTTGATGTTCCTGGTTGTGACCAGGATGGCTTTTGTATTAATCCTTGTTGCAGACTTGTTTGATCATACCTTGGATATGTGATGTTTCTCAAATGTGGCGGTACATAAGTATTGTGTGGTACAGATTTAGTTATGGTAGCATTCACTGTGACCTGATTTTGGGCCTTACTATTATACACACAATAAGTTGTATCACGTGTATCTATATTACAATTGCACAATATAGTTGATTTAATCCATAGTTTGCTGCAATGTGTGTGACATTCTTACATTTCACACAAAAAATTTGCCTAGTTGCATTTTTACCTTTATCTTTTGTCACCGCAATCCATTCTAGGTTTTTGGTGAATCCACCAACTTTGTGCTCTGGCTGCAGAGCCTGATCTATGATGGTCCAAGGATAATCCACCAGTGCTCCAAATTATCATGAATTGCTTCAACTATAGGTTCAGACCGTTAATGAACCATTGTGTAATTACATCTTTGGGTAGCTTACTTTCAGTCGGCAATTGTTATAAAGGCATCTTGAAAATGGTAGCATATTCTAAACAGACTGATTAGGCATTTGTCAGTCATTTTGCAAGAAATCAAAGATTCGGGAAGGATTTTTCTTAGATCAAAATCTTTGTAGGAAAGCTTCCTTGATTGCTTCATAAGTAGAAAAATGTTTAATATCATATTCAGCGATCCACTTAGGGGCTCTATTCACTAGGGTTGTCTGGAAAATCGTGGCCTTATCTTCACTGTTTGTCGTAAGGTTAGCCATAATTTCAATTACATCCAAATTCACTTTAAATGCTCGCACATGAGCATCTGGGTCGTCTCCAGGGAATCCCCCAAACTTGGTGTATGAGATTCCCATTGGGTAATATCCCCTCTGCACATCATCCACCATTTGTTGATTATTGTATTGGGTCATCATAAGGATGGGCTCTTTGGTATTGTTTTGGTTAATACCGGAATTTCAACTCGATTGTATGATTCCTTTTGATTGTGTCCTTCATATACTAGCAAATCCATAATATCCAAGGTGTGTTATAAGCCTATATAGCTTTCTCCTTCAGACATCAACTTGTCTTTTAGTCCCCTCGATCTTTTGGTAGTATCTCGGTCTGTTCTTTCACTTTTTGATTGTTTCTTCTTTCTAGAACTTTCACCAAAATCTACTCAAGATGGATGTATTTGTACAAGTACTTTGTCTTGTCGATACTATAGATATTCGATACCAGAACATACTATTGGCATACACTATTCTTTCTTTGTCTACACTTATCGGTCACCACTCCCTAGCAGGATCACCAATGTTAGCCATTTTGTTAACCAGAATGACTAAACTAGAGGGTTCTTGGATTTTAGTTCACTAAAATCACTCTACAAACTATTGGCTTTTCCTCTACTATCTTCGTACGCATAATTATCCAGACAAATTCTATCGTAATCCTTCAAACATAATCTTTTATATCACTTATAGTAATATATTCCTAAACAACTCACACTATTCTGATACGTTCACAAATTCTGTTAATGATTATCGTGTAAATGAATAACCCCAATAGGATCCTTCAATATGTACAAAGCAAGAAATATAATTATCCGCACAATACCGAACTCGATTATAATGATCAAACATCACTAAACAATATTGAATTCAGAATTAACTTATTGCACCACCAGATTAACATAGTACTTTAACGAATCAACAATGATCAAACTTTACAACAAAGATTAAGTAAATTGTAATGACAATGTGACACGGCAGTGAAACCAAACCAGAGTAACTTTCAACATGACAATCCTCTTGTATCGATCGAATCCTTGCGGACTCGTCGTGCTTCCCCTCGAACTCTCAACCATGGGATATTTCTTTGTCTTAGTCACTTTCTAAATGATTATAGCGCTTCACCAAAACGATTTTAGCAGAAAAATATGTTATTTACAAGTAATCACACCGCAAGCCTAACATATGGAAGATGGTTTCCCTCCACTAGGCTCACACACAATGATATATGCTCAGTGTTTTGGAAATTTTTTTGCACTATGCAAAGACTCAAAATGAAGCTTTTCATACTTATATTAGACCATAAGATCTATCCAGCAAGCTTTGAATCAAAGCATATGAATGTTTTGTCTGTTAGAACCATCCACTTCAATACAGGCTATTTGTCTACAACACTCTTTTTCTATGTGCAAAGATATAGGTTCACAAACTTGGCAAGTTCTCACAATTCACTTAGTAGAAAAACTTGAGACTTTGTCACATTTTGGGGAATTATATAAGAGACAAAAGTACTCTTGAAATCAACACAAGTATAATGAGAGAGCAAAAAAATGATATGCAATCTAGTACAAACAAAATTGTGAAAATTTGCTTGCTTGAGTTTAATACTTCACTAAGATAAGATGGAAACTCATGGAACTCATACAACTCAAGAGACAAAAACAAAATGATGGTTATACAAAAATTTTACTTTTTTTAGAATCTAGGTGCACTTTTTGGTGGGTAATTGGAAAGACTTGAACTCGATTGATTTTAATGGAGCTTCTAAATTGATTCCATGACTTTGGGTCCTCCTTTTTTATTGCTTCACTTAAAAAACATGTGGATGAGCCCTTTTGTATGTTTGAAACTTGATTTTTAACAACACTATGCTAGGGATTTCTTGACAATAATGGAAAAGAAAGTTTCCCCTATTAAGGTCATACAAAATGAAAAAGAATGTTTCACCCACATTGGAAAAGTGAAATCTACACATAATTCAAACTTTGTTAATTTTTCTTCATGTGAAAACTTTGATATGATTTTGGTATTAAGGGAAGAAAACTTTCAAGAGGTACAAAGGGCTTAAAATCCACTTAAGTATTAAACCCGAGGAAGATAAAATTATTTGGTATATTGATAAAAAAGAAGAGAGTTAAAGCTTCTTTTCCACCTCTTAATGTAGTCATCGAGGTGATATATTCCATGGTAATGTTCCAAACGAAAAGAGAATCCCAAGACTAATCATGATTGAAAATCGCGCCCATTAGGGCCTCCTAAAAGAACCCCAAGAGCTAGGAATATAATTCTTTATGATCTCCTATAGATGAAACAAACTTACAACCCTAACTAAGTGCAAAATTATTGATTCTTGACTTGAATCAAAGATCGAAGACCTTACAATTATAACTAGACTTGAGGTTTAACTAGAAGCACTAAAACTTCATTTCAAAATCTCCACTCTAATAAAAAGTAAAAAAAATCAAGGAATCGGTCTTTAGCCTTTATAACTAAGCAAAGGAATTTAGAGCCCTTGAGCTTAAGCAGTATGACTAAAGAATTTGAGTGGAATTTATTGTATGCTTTGGAGCAAATGAAGTAAAAGAGAATACACATGTATGTAAAATACATAATTAAGGCAACTTCATTATATATGGATGCCAAAGAATAGTCCTTATGGATTTAGACTATAGGATTGCTAAGGGGAAGGACATAGACATTCACCATCTGAATCATGCAAAAGCAATCTTATAGGTTTAGGAAGTTGCATAGAGATTTTTGGTTTAAAATTTATCTTATACCGTTGTTGTAATCATGAGAGATAGATATGATCATCTTCAAGGCAGTGAGGTTTTATATAACCTTGAAGACTGTCTCAGAACATGATAAGGAGAGCATGGGGCATCTATATGTATGCCCAAAGAGTGACTAATCTCACTGTTGGGCATCATTTGATCAAATTAGTGAACCATCTATTGCTTAAATACTAAGGAAACCAACTAGAGAGGATCATGAAGATGGGTTTCATGAGAGAGCATTGATAAGTGTTAATGAGATTCAAATGATGCCATAGTTGTAACACTAAATTTATGATTTAGATAATATATCCCTAAGAGAATAATAGTTGGGGTACCAAATATATGTGCGGAGATCTAGAGAGAGGTACTTAGAATTAGTTTTGGTACCTGAGAACTAGCTAGGTTGGATAAAAAAGGGTATCCACTACCATATATTAATTAGTACCAAATTGAACTAGTTTTGAGGACATGGTATTCATTTAGAATGTGCTTTGCTAGTATATATGTAATTCCATCATAGGTATGGATTTACATTTTTTTTAGTGTAAATTTGACATGATGAATTGGAATAAGGGTCCACTAGTATGGAACAATTGTTGATATATTTAGATAGTGATGTGTCTGAACACACTAGGACCATCGGGATATTTTTTTCCCTCTTTAGGAGGTTTTCTTCCCCTGGCTTGTATATACGCCTATAACGCTAATGGGTCACTTATCTTTGTATATTTTCTTGGTAATACATTCAGTATTGTGTGTGGTGCTCCAAGTTTCTTCTTCTTCCTCGTGTTGTTCGCATGCTTTTGCAGACCTCAAACTCCAACAATAGGTATCAGAGCAAGTCCTCACTTCATCTAGGGCGTCATCGACACCCCTTTGGTCACAGTCTCAAAATCACATGAAATTTGGTGAGCATACTCAAGGCGAGTAGGAGTTCAAAACAACTTCATTGTGTGGTGCCAAAATCATGATTTGAGCTCATTTCGATCTCCAAATGCACTATCATAGTGCTTCTGTAGGCAATTTCATCTTTTTGTGCCAAAGATATATAGAGGTTTTGGTTTGCCACTATTCAAAGTCTTCTATATGTTTAGTAGAACTCAATAGGTAATTCTGTTCAACTTTTTGAGCTATAGTCATTTTTCTACATCAGGGTATTTCAGTGGCCATGACTAAAAGTAGTGATGTATTTTGTACATTGGATGTTGAGGATAAGTTGGATTGTACCAATTAACCAATATGGGCTTATATGATGCATCATGTATTGGTTGCAAAAGGAATGTGGAATATTGTGTAGAGTGTTGAAAAACGACCTATTACACCTGCAAACACAATTGTTGAAGGTGACATAGATGGTGTTGAAGATGGTGATATTCTTTAGGTTCAATCATGGGCACCCATCTTAGCCATTGGATCAAGGCTCCATCTAAAGGCCATAAATGAAGGCATTAAAATCACATGGGATTCAATGAGAGCCCTCAGATCTAAGCCCCATCCAAGGGTCATAAAGCAAAGGTGCCTATTTGAAGCTTCATTTGATCTTATCCACAAGATCTAAAGCCAATCCAAGGGTAATAAAGCAACGACACCTTGATTTTTGTCATTTAACCTCCACCCTTGGATTTTTGAGTCAATCCAAGGGCTAAAAATCATTTATGAAAATTTGAAAACCATGATTTTTAGGTGGTTTTTTGCTCTTTGACCACAAAAAGACAAGGGAAGACTAGGCCTAGCCTATGTGATTTAGGGACTAGACTGTGACCACCACCCTCTTCTCATTGGTCCATCACTAATCACTCCTTAATCTAAAAGGCCCATGTAGGGTTCATTTTTGTTGGGTGTGTGTAGAAGTGCGAGAGACACACAAGAAGCAAACACAAGGAGCACAAACACAACAAGACACACGGAGAAGACGATGGCTGGAATAGCTCTCTCTATTGATCGATAAACTGAACTGAAGTTAGAGCTGAACAATATCCCTAAGTACAAAGTACCACCACATATGAGAGTATCAAGTATGTGGTAACATGGGGAAAAAACCTCTAGCCAGCACTAGAGTAATAAGTGCCCATGTATAGGGAAAAGGTTCACATCAAAGCTACTCGAGGAACACATAAGTGTAACAAACCCCCCTGGAGCGAATGATGTGAACACATACAGGGAGTGACAGATCAGCCCCCACAAGGTAACAAGCCTAAAGCTTTGCGAAAAGCTTCAAACTTTTCCCGTGGAAGAGCTTTGGTGAATATGTCTGCCACATTATCTTGTGTAGGCACATATACCAAATCAATATCTCCTGCATGAAGGCGCTCTCTCACATAGTGATAATGCACCTCAATATGTTTGGTCCGTGCATCAAACACTGGGTTTCGTGCAACAGCCAAAGCACTCTGACTATCTATGAGAATATGCATAGCAGCATCAATCTCCATGCAAAGATCCATCAATAGGCATCTCAGCCATATACACTCCATTGTAGCTGTGAAAACTGCCCTGTACTCAGCTTCACAACTTGATGTCGCCACTGTAGGTTGCTTCTTACTCAACCAAGATATGCATGAGTCTCCAAGGAAAAAGCAATTACCACTAGTGGACATATCATAACAACCAGCCCAATCACTATCTGTAAAAGCATGCAAGCATGGCTGAACATCTCTGCCATAAAAGAGACCTAAGGTCAAAGTGCCTCGAAGATATCTAAACACACGTTTCACCGCTTGCCAATGCTTAGTGCCAGGGCTATGCATGAATCGACTCAACTGGGAAACTGCATACTGTATATCCGGCCTTGTGTTGCATGCATATATAAGACATCCCACAGCTTGCTGATAAAGAGAAGTATCAAATGCATCACTGGAATCCTCAACTGAGAACCTGAATCCTATCTCAACTGGTGTGGAAATTGGCTTGCAATCCTCAAATCCAAAATGTTGAAGTAGTTTTTCAACATACTTTGCTTGATGCATGACAATTCCCCCCTCAACGGATACAAACTGGATGCCAAGATAGTAGCTCAAAAGACCAAGATAAGTGACATCAAAAGTATGCTGCAAATCAGCCATAAGAATGTCAAGTTTTGCATCACATGACCCAGTCAAGAGTATGTCATCGACATAAAGAACAAGCACTATAAGATCAGCCCCTTTTTGCGTACATAGAGTGTGCTTTCAATCGGACTACATGTGAAGCCAAGAGCAATCAAGTGCTTAGGTATTTTGTCATACCATGCACGTGGAGCTTGCTTGAGACCATACAAAGCTTTATGCAAGCGACAAACCATATGCTCTTTCCCTTTCATAGCAAATCCGGGAGGTTGCTTCACATAGACCTCTTCTTGCAAATCTCCATTCAAGAAGGCTGTTTTTATGTCCAATTGATGCACTTTCCAACCTCGATGGGCAGCCAATGCAACCACGGTATGAATGGTAGTCATGCGTGAAGTAGGTGCAAAAGTTTCCTCATAGTCAATGCCATATTGTTGTGCATATCCTTTGGCAACCAATCTAGCTTTATAGCGATCAATGCTACCATCAAATTTTCTCTTAATCTTGTAAACCCACTTTGTACCAATGGCATTCTTTCCTTTTGGCAATTCACATAACTCCCAAGTACCATTCCTATGTATGGAATCCATTTCTGATTGCATAGCACTCATCCATTGTGGATCGTCACATGCATCTTCAAAAGAAAGTGGCTCTTCATTACATGTTGTAGCAATAAGAGAATAATCCACAAAATTACTTGATGCATGGTGAGAGCTTGATCTTGTTCTACCTGCGTTCATTATGTAAAACATCTTCAATATGTACATCATGCATGGGCTGAATTTCATGCTCAGTTTCAGCCATATTTTGACGCAAATGTTTAGCCATATGTGGCTGGAAATTTCCAGTAGTTTGGACATTTTTTTACTAAAATTTTTCAGCCATGTTTGGCTGGAAATTCTCTACATTTTCAGCCCTATTTGGCTGGAATTTTTTAGCCCTTTGAACCTCAGTTGGCTGGTCTACATGGCCATAGTCAAGCGCACCATTTTGGAACAAATCCATGAGTGTATCGAGCACATCTTGTGAGCTAACTATTGGCAGTTTTTTGCATTCAAGTAGAGGGAAAACGGAATTTTCAGCAAATACCACATCTCGACTCACAATAATTGTGTTCATCAATGGATGGTACAACCGATATCCCTTACTTTCAGCACTATAACCAACAAATATACATTTCTTTGCCTTGTCATCAAGTTTGTGACGTTGTTGTGATGGCACAAGAGCATATGCCAAACAACCAAACACACGCATATGACTAACCATAGGCTTATGACCATTCCAAGCCTCATAAGGAGTGATGACTCTCAATGCTTTTGTAGGGCAGCGATTCAACACATAGTTTGCACACATGACCGCTTCCATCCAAAACTTATGAGGAAGATGCTTTCCTTTAACCATACATCGTGCCATTTCAAGTAAAGTTCTATTTTTACGCTCGGCAACACCATTTTGTTGAGGTGTATATGGCACCGTACATTGGTGTGAAATACCTCTTTCACGAAGAAAAGCATTAAACTCATGTGACATGTATTCACCACCACGATCCGTGCGTAGAGTCAAAAACTTTTGTGAAGAACAATTTTCAGCCATAGCTAAAAATGCTTTGAAGCAAGAAAATACCTCATTCTTTGCTTTCATAGGATACACCCATGTATGGCGAGTAGCATCATCAATGAAGGTAACAAAATATACATGCTTCCCAAAAGATGGAGTCTTGACCGGACCACATACATCACTATGAACAAGTTGTAATTTTCGGGTAGTGTGTGTATGACTATCTTTTGGAAAAGAAGCACGATGCATTTTTCCAAGAATGCAACCTTCACATCCATGCTTTTCAATGGACTCAAGTGTAGGCAACCCAATAACCATGTCCTTCTTTTGCAAGTAGAGCAAACCATTGAAGTTTAAATGACCAAAACGAGCATGCCAAAGCTCCATTTCAGCCATGGAAGAAGTATGAGCAACTAAGGCATTCGAGGCAGCCCTCTTGTATGTATCCATGCGATACAAACCATTACATAATGTACCGGACATCACGATAACATCGCCATTGCTGAAATCATGAACCATACACTTATCATCAACAAAGTGTACATGAAGTCTAGCTTTGGCAATCAACGGAACTGAAATTAAGTTCTTCTTGATACCGGGCACATACAATGTATTTTTCAAGAGAATCACACCTCCATTTGCAGTCGTAAGCTCAATTTCTCCTTCTCCAATGATAGGATAAGAGACATTGTTTGCACACACCACATGTCCTCCTTTAGGTGCATCTTTCAAAGAGGCAAAAAATCTTTTGCATGATGTTATGTGCTTTGAAGCACCACTATCAAAGAGCCAATCCGAATCAGCCTCACTCACAACCATACATTTAGAATGTAAAGAAGCATCATAATGACATGTAACAACACATGCCCAAAAATCTTGAGCCATGTTAGCTTCATCATTCTTTGCATTTGCTGAATTTTCAGCAGTAGACATGCCGGATTCCTTCTTCTTTTCATTGTGTTTAGCAAGCTTTCTACACTCATCAATAGTATGACCAGCCTTCCGGCAATATTTGCATCTCTTCTTCTTTTGCAAATCACCATCATTAGAGGAATGAGTGGAAGAGGAAGCTTGAGGCTTTGGTTTTGATGAACCAAAAGCTGAACCATACTTGCTTTTCCCCTTTGTGAGATAGCAAGTGCTTGCGTTTCTTCAATCAAACCACTCATATTCACTCTAGATTGCTCTTCTTGCAAAAGAAGAGACACAACCTCATCAAATGCATACATATTAGGATTTCTTTTTGCAACCAAACGAAGTGTAGTAGCAAAGCTTTGAAAAGATTCCGGTAATCCTTTTAACAATGTAGAAATGAGTGATGCATCCGGAATGATCTCATCTATGTTTGCCAATTGCTCTTTCAAATCCTTGATGCGTGTCACATACACATCCACTGACTCATTTTCAGCCATACATACATCCTCAAGTTGCTTCCTCAAGTATGCAACACGTGCTTCATCACGCACGGCATACAAAGAAGCAAGAGTGTCCCATGCCTGTCGTGATGTAGAACATGACCGAATGTGTGGAACTATATGACGCTTCACTGAAAGCGCAATCAAAGCATGAGCTTGAGCATCTTTTCCATCCCATCTAAGCTGCTCCTGTGTAGGTGGAGAAGGAGAAACCACTGTACTCGAAGAAGAAGCTCCATCTGTGATAGTAGACTGTGAAGTAGAAGCACCTGCCAGTCTTCGATCTACATCTGCCACTATGTTCCAAAGTTGTTTTGTAACAAGAACATGCTTCATCATGTAAGACCACATCGGATAGTTGGTCCCATCAAGCTTATCTTTAGCTTGAAGCATGCCAAACAAGTCATTGCTGCCCGCCATTTCACTAAGGAACAAGAATTTGACAAATCCTTCACTTTGACGAAAGCTGAAATGAGTGCTGAAATTTCAGCTCACAAACCGTCACTCTGATGGCGATTGTGACTACACGAATGGCTTCGAAATGGGAGTAAAACCCCAACGCACTTGGTGGAAATGTTTTCGGGCTGCTGAAATTCACACTTCTATGCTCCGAAGTCGATTTGCACTGTTAAAGTGTGTGCGTGCCGCGACGCGAAAAACCGAAGCTTGAGAAGAAGCTGAACCTTCTCTGATACGACTGTTGGGTGTGTGTAGAAGTGCGAGAGACACACAAGAAGCAAACACAAGGAGCACAAATGCAGCAAGACACACGGAGAAGACGATGGCTGGAATAGCTCTCTCTATTGATTGATAAACTGAACTGAAGTAAGAGCTAAATAATATCCCTAAGTACAAAGTACCACCACATATGAGAGTATCAAGTATGTGGTAACATGGGGAAAAAACCTCTAGCCAGCACTAGAGTAAAAAGTGCCCATGTATAGGGAAAAGGTTCACATCAAAGCTACTCGAGGAACACATAAGTGTAATAATTTTTTCCCCTAATGAGTAGTTGATTTCTGCTGATGAAAACTTGCCTGATAGTTCTGTTGGAGTTTGAGGTCTACAGAAGCATGCGAACAACACAATGAAGAAGAAGAATGTATTACCACTAGAAAGTACAAAAAAAATGACACGTTAGGGCAATAGGCATATATACAAGCCGAGGGAAAAAAACCTCCTAAAGAGGGGAAAAAGCTCCCAGAGGATCCTAGTGTGTTCACACACATCACGACCTAAATATATCAACAAATCCCCTTGGGAGTGATGCAGTGAACAAGGAGCTGGAACTCATGTATAAGGAAGTGCCAAGCTATGTGGAATCAATCCGCAAAAGGAAGTAAGCCCAAAGCTTTGCGGAAAGCTTCAAATTCTCCTAGGCAAAGCCTTTGTGAAAAGTTCTGCAATGTTCTCCTACGTGGGCACATATGTCAAGTTGATCTCTCCAATAGAGAACCTCTCCCTGACATAATGATAATGCACCTCAATGTGCTTAGTGCGAGCATGGAACACAGGGTTTCTTGCAACTGCCAATGCACTCTAATTGTTAGTGAAGATGGTGGTGGCAGAAGACTAACCAACACCCAAATCAGCCATAAGGTGTTTGAGCCACACACACACACACCAACCGTTGTGAAAGGTGCCCTATACCCAACCTCACAATTGGAAGTGGCCACAGTAGGTTGCTTCTTGCTCAACCAAGATATACATGAGCTACCAAGCATGAAGCAAAAGCCACTAGTGGATACATGAGTGTCATAGCAACCAATCTAGCTAGAGTCAGAAAAAGCATGTAAATTTGGTGGTAGTGATCCCCTTGGGATAAAACAATCCAAGTCGTCGGGTACCACTCAACTAGTGAAAGATGTGCTTAACCGCCTGCCAATGCTTGACATGTGGGCAATGCATAAACCTGCTCATATGTGAGACAACAAACTGAACATTGGACCAAGTAATGCATAAGTAAATCATGCATCCAACAACCTGTTGATAGAGAATAACATCAAATGCATATCCACCATCATGAAGACTTAATCATAAAACTATCTCTAGAGGAGCGGCAATAGGTTTATAGTCTTCAAGTCCAAAACACTGCAATAATGTGTCAATATATTTTGTTTGACACAAAGCTATTCCACCATCAACTTGCATAAATTGAATGCCCAAATAATGATACAAATGCCCCAAATCTGACATCTCAAATGAGGCATGCAAATCAGCCTTAAACTCAGCAATATACCTCTCATGAGGACTAGTGAGTAGCATGTCATCAGCATACACAACAATGATCAACCCATCATTTGCACGCTTAACATATAAGGTGCTTTCAGTTGGTTTGTTCTCAAAACCATGTGCAATCAGATTGGCATGTATCTTTTCATACCAAGCAGGTGGTGCTTGCTTTAAACCATATAATGCCTTCTTTAACTTGCACATCTGGATTTCATGCCCTTTTTGCACAAAGCCACGAGGCTAAAAAACATACACTTCTTCATGTAAATCACCATTCAGAAATGCAATTTTAATGTCCAACTGATGTACATACCAACCATGATGAGTTGCAAGTGTAGAGATGCTATGAACAGTAGTTATTCAGCAAGTAGGAGCAAAGGTCTCATCAAAATCAATTCCTCTTTCCTAAGCATAACCATTTGCACTAAGCCTAGCATTATACCTATCAATTGCTCCATCTGGCTTACACTTCAGCGTGTATACCCACTTAGTGCCAATGACCTTCTTGCCAAGAGGAAAGTCACATAAAAACAAGGTACCATTCTTCATTATAGCATCATATTCATATTGCATAGCAGCCATCCAATTTTCTGAGTTTTGTGCTTCATCAAATGAAAAAGGCTCATTCTCAGAGACTAGATGCAGCCATAGCATAACAATCTGATGCAAAAGAGGCACTATGAGAACTTGAACGAGTATGATATGATAGAGGTGAATCTAATTTGTTGTCACACAAAGTCTACACCAACCATTTTGGAATAGTTTTTGCTCCTCAATATCAGCTCTCTCATGAACAAGTGCATCATGTAAATTTGCATAAAAAATGGAATGATCTACATCATCACATGAAACCTCTAAAGGTTGAGAAGTTGCCTCATTTAGGACCAGCACTAGATTGTCCACCTATAAAAAGAGGCGACAAAGTGTCATACATGTCTTTGGAGCTAATAGATATCTCATTAGTACATGAAAGTAATGGTTGAATAGCATCTTCCACAAAAACAACATCACGGCTAACCAAAATTGTTGAGAGTGATGGATGGATGCACTCAGGAAATCAGTTGGTGCTGCAAATCCTGCTTCACACCTGCCCTCTTTTCTTTACAGATATGCTTAGTACACAAGTTTAGCTTCCTAATGACATAAAGAAACCATATATGTGCTTTGGAAATGATTTGGGTAATGACCAAATCAAAACAGATAACTTAGTACTTCACAAATCAAGCAAAACCTTCTATTCCTGTAGTGATACCTGCTCAGACTTTTACTCAGTGTGTCCAGCACACTTAAAATTGGCACAATTCCTTTTGGGAGTAACAATGTACCTTAGTAAGCTACCAATCACAAGTGGAATCACTTCAATTGACTAATTATGCTCTGAGAAATAAGTTTAGCAAAAATATATCTACCCCCGACTTTTCAGGAACTCTGCAGACAAATACCAGTGAGCTCCTCGACTTGATTTTCTCCCAAATGGCTGAATGAAATCCTTTGAAATTTTGTATGCTTGTAGTAGACCTTGAGCTGGTTCCAATGAGCTATAGAACACTTGATTTGGTTCAGTAGATCCAGAGCAATGCTCCTCTGGAGTTGACAGACTTGAAGTAGGTGACTCAGACAAAACAGAGATGATGAATGTATACTTCTATTGATATATGTGTTTGTACAATCTCATTAGCTTGCCAAGCAGAGCTATATGAGGTATTGTGGTGTTGGCTATGGAGTAACCTTCACACACAATGAATTACAAGGAAATTTGGCCTCGGGAAGTGAGCTAGAATGAGTCAGTAACCCGCGACTTTTTCCTACATCTTTTATAGGAGATATGTGATCATTTGAATTTGAATTTCAAACTTAGGCTCCCTTGAATCTCTCCTCTAAAAGTAGGGAGATATTCTCTCCATCTCAACAATCAAATTTCCACGACTCTAGTAGTAGGTGGATGACTTAAAGTGATTACAAACAAATGTTAAGTCACTTAGACTTTTACAAGAGGTAAAGAAGTAAGAACATATAAGCATATGTTCACATGTGTCTTCATTTGAGTGAAGCCTTAATAAACCTTTATCCATGCTAGTCTTCAATAAGTCCAAGGGTCCAAGCCAATGTGTGTAGGCTTGTTTGCACCAACAGCTCCCCCTCAAGCCAAACACTTTGGCTTAAGTCTTCTTCTTCATTCTTCAATTACTTCCTGCAATCCAATCATAGATTTGAATCTTCCTAGCTTGTTTCCATCCAATGCCTTGGTAAGTAAATCTGCACATTGCATATTAGTAGAAACATATGTCAATTGAATCTCTTTACTTAACAATTTCTCTCTCACATAGTGGTAATGAACCTCTATGTGTTTGGTTCTGGCATGATAAATTGGATTTGCTGCAAGGTGAAGAGAGCTAGTGTTATCTCCAAATATAATAGGTGGTCTTGTGAATAGACCTAACTCTGTATATAGAAGCTTCAACCAGATAGCTTCTTGAGTAGCATTTGCAAGTCCTCTATACTCTGCTTCAGTGGATGATAATGCCACTGTAGGTTGCTTCTTTGCTGACCAAGAGATAGGCTTATCTCCTGCAAAACAAATGTACCCTGAGGTGCTCCTCCTATCATCCTTGCATCCTGCCCAATCTGCATCTGAATAGACTTTAATATCAATGTCTGATGTGTAAGGAAAATACAAACCATGACTTTGAGTTCCTTTGAGGTACTTCAAGATCTTCTTTGCTGCCTCTAGGTGAGGTACTCTAGGTTTGTGCATGAATTGACTAAGCACACTTACTCCATATGCTATGTCAATTCTTGTCAAGGTAGCATAGTTCAAACTACCCACCATACTTTGATATCCTGTAATGTCTTTGATTTCTTCTCCTTCATGAGCACTTAGCTTTTGATTAACCTCCATTGGAGTAGTAGATACCTTAGCATCCTGCAAGCCAAACTTCTTGACCATATCCTGCACATACTTCTTTTGAGTAATGTATATACCTGAGTTTGTATAGACCAATTCAAGACCTAGAAAATATTTTAGTAATCCAAGATCACTAATCTTAAATTCTTCCATCATCTGTCCTTTGATGTGTCTAATCCCATTGACATCATTCCCTGTAATAATAATGTCATCAACATAGACACATAAGTAAATTACCTCTGTACTACTTCTCTTTATAAATAGAGAAGTGTCTGCTTTGCTCATCACAAATCCTTGGTCTTGGAGGTAGGTGGTCAATCTGTAGTTCCATGCTCTAGGTGCCTGCTTCAAACCATACAGAGCCTTCTTCAATTTACAAACATAATGTACCTTTTTTGGATCTTCATAGCCAGGTGGTTGTGACATGTAGACTTCTTCAGATATCCATCCATTCAAGAATGCATTCTTCACATCCAATTGGTACATGTTCCAATTCTTGGATGCAGCTACACTCACCAATACTCTGATAGTTGGCATCTTGGCCACAGGAGAAAATGTCTCTTCATAATCAATGCCTTGGGTTTGTGCAAAACCCTTGGCTACCAACCTAGCTTTGTACCTGTTAATTGTTCCATCTGAATTCTTCTTCAATTTGTAGATCCATCTGGATCCTATTACCTTCATAGTATCCTTCTTGGGTACCAAGTCCCAAGTATCACTCTCTTGGAGGGCTTCTATCTCCTCATCCATGGCTTCTCTCCATTCTGGCTTTGTAATTGCTTCTTCATAGGTACCTGGTTCTTCATTCAACAAGTCTTTTGCAAGATATACAGAATGTTTAGTTACAAGTGATGTGTCATACCCAAATCTGATAGGTTTCTTCTTCTCTCTCTGAGATCTTCTCATAGCTTGAGTAGAAGTTTCTGCCTTGTCCTCCAATTGCTTCATCTTCATCTTTCCTTTGGATTTCCAAGCCTTGAACTCTTCAAGGTTTATGGTATCATCATCTGAGCTTGAATCTTCTTGCTGAGTTGGCTCTTCTTTGGTAAGCTTTGGAAAATCTTCCTCCATGTCATAGGGTAGACTCACTTTCCTGCATTCATTCTCATACCATGAATCATTTTCATCAAATATGACATCTCTGCTTACCTTGAAGCCTTTGTTTGTGGGGTTGTAGAATCTGTATCCCTTTTGGTTCAAATCATAACCAATGAAGATACATTTCTCTGCCTTTGGGTCTAGCTTTCCTCTTACCTGTGAGGGAATATGCACATATGCTACACAACCAAAGATTTTGCAATGATCCAGAGAGGGTCTCTTACCATGCCATGCTTCATATGGTGTCATGCCATCAAGTGATTTGGATGGCAACCTATTGATGAGGTAAGTGGCAGTGGATACACTCTCTGCCCATAGGTAATTTGGCAACTTTTTCTCATTGAGCATAGACCTAGCTGTTTCCACTATAAGTCTATTCCTTCTTTCTGCTACCCCATTTTGTTCAGGTGAATATCTGGTAGTGATCTCTCTCTTGATGCCTCTTTCCTGCAAGAAATCTTCAAACTCATTGGAGAAATACTCTCCTCCACCATCTGATCTTAGCTTCTTCAAGCTTCTACCTGTTTGATTCTCAACAAGTGCAAGATACCTCTTGAAACAATTAAACACTTCATCTTTATGCTTCATAAAATATAAAATGGTCCATCTGCTATAGTCATCAATGAAGGACACATAATACCTTGAACCAGAAATGGATGGGTCCTTGCTAGGTCCCCAAACATCTGTGTGTACCAAGTCTAGGTAGTCTTCATGCATGAAACCTTTTCTTGAGTAGGGTAATCTGTGAGACTTACCAAATTGACATGATCCACATTTGTAAATCATGTGTTGCTTGGATACATTAGGTATCCCAAGCACACACTGATCCCTGCACATTTGCTTGATAGTCCTTTCTCCTATGTGCCCTAGTCTTTTATGCCATATCTCTAACTCTGAGAGTGTCTGATCCTTATAATTATACAAAGCAATATTTTTTGTGTCTTCTAGCTCAAATGTAAATAATCTACCTGATTTCTCCCCTTTGGCTATCCTCCTGAATCCTTGTTTTGGGTCCTCCACATATGCTCCATGTTGTGTGAATCTGACCTGCAAACCTTTCTCCACAATCTGACCAACACTCATTAAATTCTTAGTTATTGTTGGTACATAGAGTACCCTGCTTAATAGGTTCTGATTACCATCACATGTCTTCACATTTCCAATTTTGACCACAGAGTGTTTAGTGTCATCACCTGTTTGTACCTGATGTTTGCCCTTGGGCTCTTCCAAATCAGAAAGCAATGCCACATTGCCAGCTACATGGTTAGAACATCCTGAGTCAATGTAAAATAAATGATCATCATTTGTACCTATCTTTGAGGTCATATTCATGATCAATAAGGAGTCATCTTGCTCCTCTGTGTAGTTGTTGTAGTCTCTTCTATTTCTGAATCCACCTTGGTAGCTTCCATTGTGGTTGTTGTTGTAATTGTTGTTGTATTGATTGTTGTACCCATTGTAGCTTTGATTGTGGTTGAATCTGCCTCTTCCTTGAGAGTATCCACCTCTTGAGTAGCCTCTTCCTCTCTGGTTTTTATAGTTCTTGTAGCATTCATCTGTGGTATGATTGGACAACCCACAGATGTTGCAAGGTGATGAGTTGTAGGGTCTCCCCCTACCTGACTTGCCTCCTCTGCCTCTTCCTCTAGATGACCTACCTCTCCCTGCATAATTGGCTTGAGAGGTAGAGCCTTCTTCATCCTGTTTCTTCTTGCCTTTATCTTTAACTTTCTTATCAGTAAAGAGAGCAGAGGGGTTATTACCTTTTGATTGATCTCCAGCCTTGGTGAACTTTGCTTCATGTGTGAATAGTTGGCCCATGAGTGTTGTGAGATCAGGGGTATGCATGTCCATGTAGAGATCCATTGCAGTGGTGAAACTTTCCCACTTATCATCTGCCTTGAGTCCATTTGTCACTTGCCTGACTATTTGCTCCTCTTCAATTTCCTCTCCAATGCTTGCTAGTTGGTCTGCCACATCTTTGATCTTTGTCACATAATCTGAGACTGATTGCTTGGGCTGCTTCCTAAGTGTTGTGAATTCTATCCATAATTGGTTCTTTCTAGCCCTTGTGTTGGAAGAAAAGTAATTTGACAAGGTTTCCCAAGTCTCTTGGGAAGTCTTACAATTCCTTACATGAGGTAAAAGAAAGTCAGATATAGAGTTTAAGAGATAAGACCTTGCCAAAGCATCCTTTGCACACCATTGGTTAAGTCTTTCATGCTCATCCTTTGTAGGTAGTCCTCTAGTCTTGAATGAGGGCAACTCCTCATCTCCTGATATGTATCCAAATAGACTTCTCCCTTGTAGATAAGTCTTCATTCTCAATGACCAAGCTTGATAGTTGTTTCTGTCCAATTTGTCAATGAAGGAAGGGAAACCATCACCCATGATTACCTTCTATTGCTCTGATACCACTGTTGAGAGTGATGGATGGATGCACTCAGGAAATCAGTTGGTGCTACAAATCCTGCTTCACACCTGCCCTCTTTTCTTTACAGATATGCTTAGTACACAAGTTTAGCTTCCTAATGACATAAAGAAACCATATATGTGCTTTGGAAATGATTTGGGTAATGACCAAATCAAAACAGATAACTTAGTACTTCACAAATCAAGCAAAACCTTCTATTCCTGTAGTGATACCTGCTCAGACTTTTACTCAGTGTGTCCAGCACACTTAAAATTGGCACAATTCCTTTTGGGAGTAACAATGTACCTTAGTAAGCTACCAATCACAAGTGGAATCACTTCAATTGACTAATTATGCTCTGAGAAATAAGTTTAGCAAAAATATATCTACCCCCGACTTTTCAGGAACTCTGCAGACAAATACCAGTGAGCTCCTCGACTTGATTTTCTCCCAAATGGCTGAATGAAATCCTTTGAAATTTTGTATGCTTGTAGTAGACCTTGAGCTGGTTCCAATGAGCTATAGAACACTTGATTTGGTTCAGTAGATCCAGAGCAATGCTCCTCTGGAGTTGACAGACTTGAAGTAGGTGACTCAGACAAAACAGAGATGATGAATGTATACTTCTATTGATATATGTGTTTGTACAATCTCATTAGCTTGCCAAGCAGAGCTATATGAGGTATTGTGGTGTTGGCTATGGAGTAACCTTCACACACAATGAATTACAAGGAAATTTGGCCTCGGGAAGTGAGCTAGAATGAGTCAGTAACCCGCGACTTTTTCCTACATCTTTTATAGGAGATATGTGATCATTTGAATTTGAATTTCAAACTTAGGCTCCCTTGAATCTCTCCTCTAAAAGTAGGGAGATATTCTCTCCATCTCAACAATCAAATTTCCACGACTCTAGTAGTAGGTGGATGACTTAAAGTGATTACAAACAAATGTTAAGTCACTTAGACTTTTACAAGAGGTAAAGAAGTAAGAACATATAAGCATATGTTCACATGTGTCTTCATTTGAGTGAAGCCTTAATAAACCTTTATCCATGCTAGTCTTCAATAAGTCCAAGGGTCCAAGCCAATGTGTGTAGGCTTGTTTGCACCAACAAAAATGCATAGTCTATGGATGGTATAGACGGTACCCAACATAAATACATTTCAGTTCTTTATCATCCATTTTTTTGTGTTGTTGTGCAGGCACTAATGCATATGCCAAACAACCAGAAACACATAGGTGAGCAACATATGGCTTGCAACCATGCCAAGTATCATATGAAGTAATAGATTGTAATGCTTTAGTGGGACACCTCTTAAGTACATATGTTGCACACATAACAACCTCAAGCCAGAAACTATGTGGTAAAGCCTGACTCTTGACCATACACCTTGCCATCTCCATGAGTGACTTGTTATTTTGTTTAGCAACTCCATTCTATTGAGGTGTATACGGCATTGTACATTGATGTTTTATCCCACATTCAGCCAGAAATGCATTAAAGTCAGAGGACATATATTCCGCCCCTTGATCAAAACAAAGGATGCCCATTTTACATGCTAATAGATTTTCAGCCAAAACCAAAAATTGTTTGAAGCACATAAACACTTCGGACTTTTCTTTCAATGGATATACCCATGCATGCGTGGAAAAATGATCAATGAAAGTCACAAAGTAAAGATAGTTTCCAAAAGAGGGTATCTGCATATGACCATAGACATCACGATGAACAAGTTACAATTTCTGAGTAGCTCAAATTGAAGCATCTTTTGGGAATGAGAAACACTACATTGGACCCAAAATACAACCTTCACATACATGTTTACCAATTTCCTCAATTTTGGGAAGAGAGGACACCATTTCAGATTTCTTCAGGCATAGCAAACTAGCAAAATTTAGATGACCAAAGTGTGCATGCCAAAGCTTTGCATCTGACATAGCGTGAGAATCATGTACTACACATGCCAAATCATTCACAAATTTTTCATAGTCTATGAGCTTATATAGCCCACGATATTAAAATGCCAGAAGCAATAATCAGGTCACCATTTGACAGATCATGAACTATACATCTATCATCAACAAATTTCATAACCAAGGTGATCTTCGCTAAAGATGAAACTAATAATAGATTCTTCTTGATCTTTGGCACAAATAAAGCATCCGACAATGTAAAAGAACTACCATCAACAATATTTAGAATGATCTTATCGACTCCCATGATAGGATACGAGGAGTTGTTGGTGCATGTGACAGTATTCCTTGTAGGGGCAGGCTCAAGTGAAGCGAAGAAACCACTCTATGAGGTAATGTGTTTGGTTGCCGCACTATCAAAGTACCAAACATCTGAGTCTACTACAGACATACACTATTTACGAGAAGATGGGTCAAAACTGCAAACAGTAGTAAATGGCCATTCTTCATTCTACACTAGATTAGTGGACTTTGTTTTCGGTGTAGAGGCCTCTACAACAACCATTCCAACCTCTTTTTTCTTTGCCTTTTTTGTAGCCAGTTTTGGACAATTCTTGATGACATGGTCATTTTCTTTATAGTACTTGCAAAACAATTTCTGCTTTTTTGTTTTCTTGTCATCTCTCTCATCCTTCTTTGATTGTGCAGAATTAACAAATTTCTGCTTACTAATAGAAGAGCTCCATTTACCTTTGCCCTTCTGACTAGCCGGGAAAGCTTGATCTGTAACACACATAATGGACCTGTTCTACCTAGATTGATCTTCTTGCAATAGAATAGAGACTAACTCCTCAAATGTTAAGGCATTTGGATTTCCTTTCATCATCAAATGAAGAGTAGAAGCAAAACTCTGATATGAATCAAGAAGACCATTCAAAACAGTCTACACAAGTGAACTGTCACACAAGATTTCATCGAAAACAATTGTTCCTTCAAATCTTTGATCTTTGTAAGAAAACTATCCATGGAATCTCCTTCATTCATGTGTTGACTCTCCAACTCTTTTTAGAGGTAAGCAACACGAGCCTCATTCCTTGCTTGGTATAAAGTGGTAAGTGTATCCCAAGCATCCTTAGCTATTCTACAAGAGCGAATGTGAGGAATAATGTCACGTTTGATAGACAAGGCTATCAATGCATGTGTCTGAGCATCTCTACCATCCCAACAAATTAGATCTGCAATAGGTGCAGGAGAAACCACAACACGAATAGGAATCTAAAGAATATCATCATCTTTGATGCCATCTATGTGAGCTTAAGTACTTGTATTCGCACGTGTAATACGATGTTTTTCAACACCTTGCACAATATTCCACAATCCTTTTGTGAACAATACATGACACATCATATGAGCCCATAATTGTTAATTCATACCATCCAACTTATCCTCAATAACCAACATAGGGAATACATCACTACTTTTAGCCATGGCCACTAACTAAAATACTCTAATGCAAAAAATTAATGGTATCTCAAAAAGTTGAAGAGAACTACCCTATTGAGTTTTGCTAAACTTGTAGCAAACTTCGAGATGCCTACACTAGTGAACCAAAACCTATATATATCTTTGGCACAAAAAGACAAAATAGCCTACACAAGTGCTATGATAGTGCATTCGGAGGTTAAAATGAGCTCAGATCGCAATTTCGGCACCACAAAGTGAAGTAATTTTGATCTCCTAATCAGCTTGAGTATGCTCACCAAATTTCATGCAATTTTGAGACTGTGATATGAGGGGTATTGATAATGCCCTAGATGAAGTGGTGACTGATTTGATACGAATTGTTGGAGTTCAAGGTCTACAGAAGCACGCAAATAGCACAAGGAAGAAGAAAAAGCTTGGAGCACAACATACAATATTGAATGTATTACTCAAGAGGCCAAGCTTATCAAGAATGGATAAAGCTCCAAAGGTAATCAATCTTTTTCCTTGTATACTGACAAAAGCAAGTCCAAAGAAAACAAAGGAGGAGGAAAGAAAGTGGATGATGAAGGAGGTACACATCAATCTAGCTATGCAAGTAGAGGAAGACATGGTACAGGTAGAGGAAGAGGAGGAAGGCAAGGGGAGATCCCAAGGCTCTAATTCATGCTCTATTTGTGGATTAACTAATCATACAACTAAAAATTGCTTAAGGAATTCTAGGAATCAAAGACGCAGAGGCTACAATAGAGGAAGTTATGGCTACTCATTAGGAAGGTTCAACAATTACCATGTCAACCACAACAATTACAATCATTCAAACTATCAAGGAGGCAGAATCATCACATCATGGCCTAAGAAGGTCCATGCGGGAGAAAAGAAAACCAGAAAGGTATGGGTTTGATACTTCTCTAGTCACTAAACATTCAATCTATCTAGCACAAGACATAAATCAAGAGGAACTTCAACATTTGAGGAAGCAAAGAAGAAATCAGAATGGAGGCATGCAATGGAAGAAGAAATTGAAGCTCTTGAGGAAAATAATACTTGGGAGTTGGTTCCCAAGGCTCCATCAATGAAACTGATAGGCTTAAGAGGGATCTACAAATTGAAGAAGAACTTAGATGGCTTCATTAATAGGTATAAGGCAAGGCTTGTGGCAAAAGGCTTTGCACAAACTCAGGGAATCGATTATGAGGAGACCTTCTCTCCTGTGGTAAAGATGCCTACTATTAGGGTTTTGCTTATTATTGCCTCTTCCAAGAATTGGAAGATACTTCAATTGGATGTAAAAAATTCATTTCTTAATGGATGGATAACAAAAGAGGTATACATGGCACAACCACCTAGTTTTGAGAATCACATATATCCTGATTATGTGTGTAAACTTAACAAAGCTTTATATGGACTCAAACAAGCCCCATGGGCTTGGGATCACAGGCTTGTCTCATTCTTGTAGCACAAAGGATTTCAACCTAGCAAGGAAGATCCATCACTATTCATAAAAAGGAGTAATTTTGAAGTCATCTATTTGTGTGTGTATGTAGATGATATTATACTTACAAGAAATGATACAGATGGCATGAAGAGAATCAAAGAATAGATGGGAGAAGAATTGAAGATAAGTGATTTGGGTTCACTTAATTACTTCCTAGGATTGGAAGTTGTCTACAAATATCATGGTTTGTTTCTCACTCAAAGAAAGTACATTAAGGACATGTTGGAAAAATTCAAGATGCAAGATTGCAAGATTGTAGGTACTCCAATGGAGGTTAATCATAAAGTGAGCTCACATGAAGGTGAACTCATAGAAGATGTGACAACTTATCAAAGCCTTGTAGGTAGCTTGAACTATGCCACATTGACAAGGGTTGATATATGTTATAGTGTGAGTGTGCTAAGTCAATTTATGCACACACCTAGGAAACCTCACATGGAGACTGCCAAGAGGATACTCAGATATCTCAAAGGGACCATGAATAAGGGGTTATACTACCCTTATGTATCTGATTTAAGTTTGAAATTGTTCTCTGATGCAGATTGGGCTGGCTCCAAGGAAGACAGAAGCCGCACCTCAAGATATCTTACCTTTTCAAGTTCAAAACTTGTCTCATGGTCATCCAATAAGCAACCCACAATTGCACTCTCTTGTACTGAAGCTGAATACAGAGGTCTTGCCATAGCTAGTCAAGAAGAAATGTGGATGAAGACACTATTTACAGATCTTGGATTGAAATTGGAACTCCAAGTATCTTTGGTGACAATATGAGCTCCATTCACTTGGCTGCCAATCCAATTTTTCATGCTAGGACTAAACATATTGAAGTACATTATCACTATGTAAGAGAGAAGATTATGAGGAAGGAAATTCAATTAACTTATGTGTCCACTCATCAACAATGTGCAAATATTCTAACCAAATCATTGGATGGTACAAAGCTTTGGAAATTCAAGGCTATGATTGGGTTGCAGGTAATTCTTGAATATTGAAGACCTCAAGCATACTTGGCTTGAGGGTGAGCTGTTGGAGCAAGTCTGTGACAAGCCTAAGTATTGTCTTGAGTCTCACAAGGTCATAGGAGAAGCCTTAAAGTGAAAACAATGTATGAGTTCACTTGTGAACTATCTCTTTTAATTTTTGAAGTCTTTACTTGATGTAAAAGTGAAAGCATCTAAAGTGATTGCGTCCACTTGATGAAAAAAGGAAAGAGAACCCACGAATTCATGATTGAAGTGGTTGGAGAATCAATAAATCACTAAAAGATAGGAGGTTTGTTTTAGGTGAGAAATATTCAAATTCAAATCTTGGCTCCAAAGATCACTATAAATACATGGCATTTTAGTCGTGGTTTGAGACCTCTAAGAGCAGAGCTTTATGCCATATCAAAGTGTGGGTTCAAAGCACACATATGTATCAGTACGTCCATTGTACTTTGCAATCAATATACATTCATTTTCATGATCATTTGAGTTCATATCTTCATGCTTTTGTGAGTATACTGTTCACTGCCATACCTATCATATGTTTAAGTGAGCTTGCAGAGTTAATTTCTTTGAGCATGATCCATCAGTTTTAGTGATTTAAGTTGGTAAATTTTTCTCCTTAAGTCTAGTACATGCTCACACAATTTCATTGAAATTGGGTTTTTCAGTCTTGAGATATGTTAATTTGAAGTCGACTATATCTCTTCATACTTTACTTCTCTGTCAGCACTCCATCAGAACAATCATTTTATCATAGCTTGTTCTCAGTGTGTAGTTCATCATTTTCCATGATTAAAATATTGATAGAATCTGCCTAGTATATAGCTACAAAGTTTTGTAAGCATTGCATCTTGGAATCTCCAGATATTAACATTTCTTTGCTCGGGTCTGAGAACTACTACAACCCGTGAAAATCGGGATGGTGCTCTAACTTGCTAGAATTCCTTCTCTTTATGTAGTCCATCATTTTTTATGAAATCACTCATGATTGTTAGCTTACTAAGTTAATAAGAGTTCCAAAAAAGGAATTAAGTTAATTGTTGTTGTGGCCAAAGAATTGTTCAAAACATTGGACAAGTGTATAAACCAAAATAGCAAGTTTTTTACTCTTGGTTCAAATCCTACCTATCTGTTTTGATTTATCTTTTTTATAGTGATCTTCCAAGGTACATAGGGTGTCTAATACATCCTTTGGCAAGCTAAAAAGGCCTACTATGTATCCCTAGAGTTTATTTGGCTGGTGTAGTGAAAAGTTTTTGCAGTACCACTTCATCTTCTCCAAGTTCAAATCCATCTCTTCACACATATCTTAGGGAAGATTTGCTCTTCCAATGGAGTGCATGGTGAGAGATTTTATCTTCACATATATGACACCATCACCTAAACTTTTCTTTTTTTTTTTAAGAGTTATTTCATTAGAGTAAATTGGTTTTATAGATTCATGCTTAGGGAGAAACCATCTTACTCTCAGTGTCTTCATTAGAGCTACCTTTGTGTTGTGGTGGTTGACTGGTGTGGAAGTCCTTGTCCTAGAGGTTGCTTGAGAGAATGTGGAGCATTGTGATATCTAGTAGTGATTGTGGAGTCTTGAGTGTTTTGCACTTGAGGGGTCGGTTGCTTCGGCCTCTAAATATATTTGAAATTGTAAGCGTGTATTGGGCACTTGGGAACCGTAGCCAAGATACACATCGCTAATGAAAACCTATCCATCCAAGCAACCAATCAAACAATCACTTGTGATATTCAAAATCAAGGAGGTGGGAGTTCCACATTTAAGCCCACTCTGAGACAAAGGAATCAATGGAAATGCAAAGAACATCCACAAGGTCATACTCTACTTTGGGTTCCAAATGAAGCTATTCCTCAACAATGAAATCAACCCTCAATATTGGTACCCAAAGCTCTTTTTTCATGATTAAAGAAGGTAGGTGTATATTCTAATATGCTCCACAAACAAATACAAAAAAGGTTTGAAATTACAATAGTAGGCCAAAGAACATTGCACCAACATCGCATGTAGGTACCTAAATAGCTCATCAATTCCCAGACCATCCAAGCTCAAATTTGGCTTTTGAAGACCTCCTTTGTTGCATCTACACCTATTGGTGCAAAGACAGAAGGCATACACTAAGTAGAGGTTCATGTCACTAGCAAATGAAGACCACCATTACAAAGAAGAAAACAAAGATAGTAAGCAAAAAAGCCTCGGTGCACCAAGAAAATATGGCTTCCCAAGTGTCCAATACAAACTTACAATTTCAAATATATTTAGAGGCCCAAGCAGCCAACCCCCCAAATGCAAAACACTCAAGCCTTCACAATCACTAGATATCATGATGCTCCACAGTCTCTCAAGCAAGTTTGGATCCCCAAGTCCCATATTCATGTCATAGCAGGATCTCAATACTTTGGAGGCCTAAAACTAAGACAACTTAGCCCTCTAGGACAAGGACTTCCACACAACAACAATGATGTCAAACACCACAACACAAAGGTACCTCCAGTGAAGACATTGAGACTAAGATGGTTTCTCCCTAAGCATGAATCTATAAGATCAATTCACTCTAATGGAATCATTCTTCAAAAAAAGAAAATGTCAGGTGACTATGTCACATATGTGGAGATAAAATCTCTCACCACACACTCCATTAAAAGAACAAATCTTCCCTAAGCTAAGAAGGATAAATCCAATTCCCAAGGAAATACTTACTAAGAGCTCTACTTTGAACTAGTGAAATATGCCCCCCATGAGTGATGAGTCCTTTTCTCCCTAGACATAGAAGAAGAGTGCTCAAAGGGAAGTCATTTCCACTATTGTTGGAGTTTGAGGCCTGTAGAAGCACGGGAACAACACAAGGAAGAAGAAAAAGCTTGGAGCACAACACACCATAATGAATGTATTACCAAGAGAATATACAAAGATAAGTGACTCGTTACAGTTATAGGCATATATACAAGCAGGGGGAAAAAACCTCTTAAAGAGGGAAAAAAGTGCCCCAATGGCCCTAGTGTGTTCACACAGATCACCACCTAATTATATCAACAAATCCCCCCTGGGAGTGATGCGGTGAACAAGGAGCTGGTACTCATGTATAAGGAAGTGCTAAGCTATGTGGAATAAGCCCAAAAAAGGAAGTAAGCCCAAAGCTTTGCGGAAAGCTTCAAACTTTTGCCTAGTAGAGCCTTTGTGAAAAGGTCTACAATGTTCTCCTACGTGGGCACATATGCCAAGCAGATCTCTCCAATAGAGAACCTCTCCCTGACATAATGATAGTGCACCTCAATGTGCTTAGTGCGAGCATGGAACACATGGTTCCTCACAACTAGCAATGTTCTCTAACTATAAGTGAAGATGGTGGTGGAAAAAGATTTACCAACACCCAAATCAACCATAAGACATCTGAGCCACACACACTCAACAATCACTATGAAAGCTACCCTATACTCAGCCTCACAACTAGAAGTGGCCACAGTAGGTTGCTTCTTGCTCAACCAAGATATGCATGAGCTACCAAGCATAAAGCAAAAATCATTGGTGGACACACAAGTGTCATAGTAACCAGCCTAGTTAGAGTCAAAAAAAGCATGTAAATCTGGCGATAATGATCCCTCCTTGGGATAAAACAATCCAAGTAGTTGGGTACCACTCAAGTAGCAAAAGATGCGCTTAACTGCCTACCAATGCTTAACACCTAGGCAATGCATAAACCTACTGATCTGTGAGACAGCAAACTCAATATCGGGCAGAGAAATGCATAAGTGTTGGTATAAATCACAAGCCTACACATTTGGCTTGGAAGACATCATGAAGACTCCACATGCATGAAGAACCATAGGAACATATGCTAGTGGTTTATTACCACTTTACCTCATTGTAAAAGTCTAATTTGACTTAGAATCTTTTGTAATCACCTACCTAAGTGATTCGTGGAAAAGTAGATCACTTGATTGAGAGAATATCTCCAAACTTTTAGATGCTTGATCATAGGAAGCCAAAGATTTGAATTTGAATTCAAATCCTAAGTCATTTCCCATAAAATTGGATGTGAAAAAGTCATGGGTAGATCACTCCATTCTCGAGGCTCATTCTGTTGAGCTTGAGTGTGTGTAAGGACTATACCATAGCCTACACCTCTCTACACCATTTGGCAATGCTAGACATGCCAATGGGATTGTACACAATTGTTAATCAATAGATACATTTACATCATTCATCTATGTATTCACTGCTTGTTTACTCCAAAGTCTATTAACTTGTCAAGGGCATATCTCGGTCAATACTACTCCAAATTCAGTGATTCAAAGCTTGTTGAAATCAGCTCAAAGTCATCTACATGCGGACAAAGTTTGAAGTGATTTCATTCAGCCAATTCAGAGAAATCGTCGTCGAGGTGATCACTGGTCTATCTCTGCTACAGTCCTAAAAAGTCGGGGGTATAGCTAATTTTGCTAAATCAATTTCTCTGAGTATATTTTGTCATTTTACATCATTCTACTTGAAAATGTTAGCTTATTAAGGTAATTGTATACCCCTAGAAGGAATTTTATCAATTGCTACTGTGCTGGTCACAATGAGCAAAACATTGAGCAGGTGTCAAGACCAAAATAGAAGGTTTTCTTGACTTTGTGACTTCCAAAGTTATCTGTTTTGATTCAATCATTGCACACATCATTTCCAAAGGACATAGGCTATTTCTTGGTGTCATTGCAAAGCTAAGGAAGTCTACTAATCAAGTCTGAAGCTAAAGAGGGCTGGTACAAAGTAGGTTTTAGCAGTACCTACTCAATCTCTTGGATCATCCATTCATTTCTCCCAACAATGGTATCAGAGCAAATAAGGTAACATGGGAGATGGTTTTCCTTCATTTATTGACAAATTGGATAGGAACAACTATCAAGCATGGTCTCTAAGGATGAAGACCTACTTACAAGGAAGGAGTCTCTATGGATACATCTCAGGAGATGAGGAATTGCCCTCATTCAAAGCAAGAAGTTTGCCAACCAAGGAGGAGCAAGAAAAACTCAACACATGGTGTGCAAGGGATGCATTGGCAAGGTCCTATTTACTCAACTCTATATCTGACTTTCTTTTACCTCATATCAGAAATTGTAAGACTTCCCAAGAGACTTGGGAAACCTTGTCATCATATTTTTCCTCTAATACAAGGGCTAGGAAAAATCAGTTGTGGATTGAATTCACAACACTAAGGAAGCAACCTAAGCAAGCTGTTTCAGAATTTGTGACCAATATCAAAGATGTTGCATATCAGTTAGCAAGCATAGGAGAAGAAATTGAAGAAGAACAAATTGTAAGGCAGGTAATTAATGGAATCAAGGCTGATGACAAGTGGGAAAGCTTCACCACTGCAATGGATCTCTACATGGACATGCACACTCCAGATCTTACAACTCTCATGGGTCAACTATTCACACATGAAGCAAAGCTTACCAAGAGTGGAGATACTACCAAAGGTAACAACTCTTCTGCCCTATACACTGATAAGAAATCTAAGGATAAAGGCAAGAGTAAGAAGGTGGAAGATGAATGCTCTACCTCCCAAGCCAACTATGCAGGGAGAGGTAGATCTTCAAGAGGTAGGGGCAGAGGAGGTAAGCAAGGTAGGGGAAGACCCTATAACTCATCACCATGTAACATTTGTGGTTTGTCAAACCACACCACAGATGAGTGTTACAGGAATTACAAAAATCAAAGAGGAAGAGGCTACCAAAGAGGTGGATACTCTCAGTCTAGAGGAAGGTTCAACCATCACCAAGGCCACAACAACAACTACAACAACAATTACAATGGCAACTACCAAGGAGGATTCAGAAACAGAAAGGACTACAACAACTACACAGAGGAGCAAGATGACTCTCTCTTGATCATGAACATGACTTCAAAGTCAGGTACAAATGATGATCACCTATTTTATATTGATTCAGGGTGTTCAAATCATGTGGTTGGTAATGTGGCACTACTCTCTGATCTTGAGGAACCAAAAGGTAAACACCAAGTCCAAACAGGTGATGATACAAAGCATTCTGTAGTTAAAGTTGGAAATGTGAAAACTTGTGGTGGTAATCAGAATTTGTTGAGCAGAGTACTTTATGTACCTACAATTACAAAGAACTTAATGAGTGTTGGTCAGATTGTAGAGAAAGGGTTGCAGGTCAGATTCAATCAGTATGGAGCATTTGTGGAGGACCCAAGACATGGATTCAAAAGGATAGCTAAAGGAGAAAAATCAGGTAGACTTTTCACTTTTGAGTTGGAAGATACAAAGAACATTGCATTATACAGTTATAAAGATCAAACACTTTCAGAGCTTGAGATTTGGCACAAGAGATTAGGGCACATAGGAGAAAGGACCTTGAAGCAAATGTGCAGGGACCAATGTGTGCTTGGGATACCTAATGTATCCAAGCAACATATGATTTACAAGTGTGGTGCTTGTCAATTTGGTAAGTCTCACAGGTTACCCTTCTCCAAGAAAGGATATATGCATGAAGACTATCTAGAGCTTGTACACACAGATGTATGGGGACCTAGCAAAGACCCCTCAGTCTCAGGTTCAAGGTACTATGTGTCTTTTATTGATGACTATAGCAGATGGACTATATTATACTTTATGAAGCACAAGGATGAAGTATTTAATTGTTTTAAGAAATAGCTTGCATTAGTTGAAAATCAGATAAGGAATTTAAAGAGGCTAAGGTCAGATGGAGGAGGTGAGTACTTCTCCAATGAATTTGAGGACTTCTTGCAAGACAGAGGCATCAAAAGGGAAATAACCACAAGGTACTCTCCTGAACAGAATGGGGTAGCTGAAAGAAGAAATAGGTTAATAGTTGAGACAGCTAGATCTATGCTTAATGAGAAGAAATTACCTAACTATCTATGGGCAGAGAGTGTCTCTACTGCCACCTATCTCATAAACAGGTTACCATCAAAGTCACTTGATGGTATGACACCATATGAAGCATGGCATGGTAAGAGACCATCATTGGATCACTGCAAAATTTTTGGATGTGTAGCATATGTACACATTCCTTCACAGGTAAGAGGAAAGCTAGATCCAAAGGCTGAAAAATGTATTTTCATTGGATATGATTTAAATCAAAAAGGTTACAGGTTTTATAACCCTACCAACAAGGGATTTATGGTAAGCAGAGATGTGATCTTTGATGAGAATGATTCTTGGTATGAGAATGAATGCAGGAAGGTCAAACTACCCTATGATTTGGAAGAGGAATTTCCAAAACTTACAAAGGAGGAACCAACTCAGAAAGAAGACTCAAGTTCAGATGATGAAGATACAATCAACCTTGAAGAGTTCAAGGCATGGAAGTCCAAAGGCAAAATGAAGATGAATAAGCTTGAGGACATACCAGAATCTTCAACTCAATCAATCAAAAGGTCTCAAAGAGAGAGCAAAAAACCTATCAGATATGGGTATGATACATCTCTTGTTACTAAACATTCAATTTATCTTGCAAAGGATTTGCTAAATGAAGAACCAGGATCATATGAAGAAGCAATCACAAAATCAGAATGGAAGGAAGCTATGGATGAGGAGATTGAAGCACTCAAGGAGAGTGATACATGGGAGTTAGTACCCAAGAAGGACTCCATGAAGGTAATAGGATCCAGATGGATCTATAAATTGGAAAGAAATTCTGATGGCACAATTAACAGGTACAAGGCCAGATTAGTAGCCAAGGGTTTTGCACAAACCCAAGGCATTGACTATGAAGAAACATTTTCTCCTGTGGCGAAGATGCCAACAATCAGAGTGTTGGTGAGTGTGGCTACATCAAAGAATTGGAACATGTACCAATTGGATGTCAAGAATGCTTTCTTGAATGGATGGATTTCAGAAGAGGTGTATATGTCACAACCTCCTGGCTATGAAGACCCTAAGAAGGTAACTTATGTTTGCAAATTAAAGAAGGCTTTATATGGATTGAAGCAGGCACCTAGGGCATGGAATTACAGGCTAACTACATACCTCCAAGACCAAGGTTTTGTCATGAGTAAGGCTGACACTTCTCTGTTCATTAAGAGAAGTAATTCAGAGGTAATCTATCTTTGTGTTTATGTTGATGACATCATCATTACAGGCAATGATGTAAATGGAATCAGAAGCATCAAAAGCCAGATGATGAAGGAATTCAAGATCAATGATTTTGGATTATTGAAGTATTTTTTGGTACTTGAATTAGTTTGCACTAATTCAGGAATATACATTACTCAGAAGAAGTATGTGCAGGACATGTTGAAGAAATTTCACTTGCAGGATGCTAAAGCAACAAGCACTCCAATGGAGGTGAACTTAAAGCTAAGTGCCCATGAAGGTGATGAAGTCCAAGACATTACAGGTTATCAAAGTATGGTAGGTAGCTTGAACTATGCTACCTTAACTAGAATTGACATTGCATATGGAGTTAGTGTGCTAAGTCAATTTATGCACAAGCCAAGGATACCTCACTTAGAGGCTGCCAAAAGAATCTTGAAGTATCTCAAGGGTACACAGAACCATGGTTTGTACTTTCCTTACACTTCAGATATTGACATAAAAGTTTATTCAGATGCAGATTGGGCAGGATGCAAGGATGATAGGAGAAGCACTTCAGGATACATTTCTTTTGCAGGTGACAAACCAATTTCATGGTCTGCAAAGAAGCAACCAACTGTTGCATTGTCTTCTACAGAAGCAGAGTATAGAGGGCTAGCTAATGCCACTCAAGAAGCAATTTGGATTAAGCTTTTGTATTTAGAATTGGGCTTATATACTAGGCCTCCAATTATCTTTGGAGATAATACAAGTTCTCTTCACCTTGCAGCTAATCCTATCTATCATGCCAGGACCAAACACATAGAAGTTCATTATCATTATGTGAGAGAGAAGTTGCTTAGCAAGGACATTCAGCTGATCTATGTGTCAACCAACATGCAATGTGCAGATTTGCTGACTAAAGCTTTGGATGGGACCAAACTTTGCAGGTTCAAATCTATGATTGGATTGCAGGATGTACTTGAAGATTGAAGATGAAGACTTAAGCCAAAATGTTTGGCTTGAGGGGGAGCTGTTGGTATAAATCACAAGCCTACACATTTGGCTTGGAAGACATCATGAAGACTCCACATGCATGAAGAACCATAGGAACATATGCTAGTGGTTTATTACCACTTTACCTCATTATAAAAGTCTCATTTGACTTAGAATCTTTTGTAATCACCTACCTAAGTGATTCGTGGAAAAGTAGATCACTTGATTGAGAGAATATCTCCAAACTTTTAGATGCTTGATCATAGGAAGCCAAAGATTTGAATTTGAATTCAAATCCTAAGTCATTTCCTATAAAATTGGATGTGAAAAAGTCGCGGGTAGATCACTCCATTCCCGAGGCTCATTCTGTTGAGCTTGAGTGTGTGTAAGGACTATACCATAGCCTACACCTCTCTACACCATTTGGCAATGCTAGACATGCCAATGGGATTGTACACAATTAGATACATTTACATCATTCATCTCTGTATTCACTGCGTGTTTACTCCAAAGTCTGTTAACTTGTCAAGGGCATATCTCGGTCAATACTACTCCCAATTCAGTGATTGAAAGCTTGTTGGATTCATCTCAAAGTCATCTACATGCTGACAAAGTTTGAAGTGATTTCATTTAGCCAATTTAGAGAAATCATCGTCGAGGTGCTCACTGGTCTATCTCTGCTACAGTCCTAAAAAATCGGGGGTATAGCTAATTTTGCTAAATCAATTTCTCTGAGTATAGTTTGTCATTTTACATCATTCCACTTGCAAATGTTAGCTTACTAAGCTAACTGAATACCCCTAGAAGGAATTTTATCAATTGCTATTGTGCTGGTCACACTGAGCAAAACATTGAGCAGGTGTCAAGACCAAAATAGAAGGTTTTCTTGACTTTGTGACTTCCAAAGTTATCTGTTTTGATTCAATCATTGCACACATCATTTCCAAAGGACATAGGCTATTTCTTGGTGTCATTGGGAAGCTAAGGAAGTCTACTAATCAAGTCTGAAGCTAAAGAGGGCTGGTACAAAGCAAGTTTTAGCAGTACCTACTCAATCTCTTGGATCATCCATCCATTTCTCCCAACAATAAGTAAATCAAGCATCCAACAACTTGCTGATAGAGAACAACATCAAATGCATCTCCAACATCATGAAGACTCAATCCTAAACATGTCTCCATAGGAGTGGCAATAGGTTTGCAGTCTTCAAGACCAAAACACTGCAATAATGTGTCAATATATTTTTTTTTGACACAAAGCTATTCCACCATCAACTTGCATAAATTGAATGCCAACATAATGATGCAAGTGCCCCAAATCTGACATCTCAAATGAGGCATGCAAATCAACAATATGCTTCTCATGAGGATTAGTGAGTAGCATGTCATCAAGATAGACAACAATGATCAGAGGCACATCATTTGCATGCTTAACATATAAGGTGCTTTAAGATTGGACTGTTCTCAAAACCATGTGCAATCAAATAGGCATGCATTTTTTCATACCAAGCACATGGTGCTTGCTTCAAATCATATAATGCCTTTTGAACCTGCACACTTTGTTTTCATGCCCTCTCTACACAAAGCCATGAGGCTGAAAAACATGCACTTCTCCATGCAAGTCACCATTCAAAAATGCATTTTTTAATGTCCAACTAATTTACATTCCAATCATGATGAGCTGCAAGTGCACAGATGCTACAAATAGTAGTCGTTCAGCATGAAGGAGCAAAGGTCTCATAAAAATCAATGCCTCTTTCTTGAGCATAAGCCTTTGCAACAAGCCTAACCTTATACATGTCAACTAACCCATCAGGCTTATGCTTCAGCTTGTATACCCACTTAGTGAAAATGGCCTTCTTGCCAAGAGGCAAGTCACATAAAGTCCAGGTACCATTTTTCATAATAGCATCATAATCTGAGTGCAAAGAAGCCATCTAATTTTTTGAATTTTGTACTTCATCAAATGAAACAGGCTCATTCTCATCAGAGACTAGAGGCATCCATAGCATAGAAATTTGATGCAAAAGAAGCACTACGAGAGGCTAAATGATTACAAGACGACATAGGTGCATCTAATTTGCTATCTCGCAAAGTTTTTACCAGTCATTTAGGCATATTTTTTGCCTCTTCTATATTAGTTATTTCATCAATAAGTGCATCATGTAAATCGACATCAGAAATGGAATGATCTACATCATCATGTGAAACCTGTAAAGGCTGAGAAATTGACTTATTTGGATCAGCACTAGACTATCCACCTATAAAAAGAGGCAGCAAAGTATCATACATATTGTTAGCAGCGGACAAGGGACTGAAGGACTAACGAGGCATGGCAGTCAGAGAAGAGAGTCAGAAGGGAGAGAAGGCACAAGCAGACAAGGAAGTCAACGAAGATCTAGCAAATAGGCCAATAATTTTCTTTAGGAAGAAGTACGTATGAGCATTCACGCAGATCTAGCACTAAGGCAACTCTTTAGTTTTTCAAAACCCTCACACCAATTAAGAGTGATTCTCATCACTAAACACCATTGTAAATACCATTTCATATTTTGGTAGCTCCATTTTGTGCAAGCCAAGGAGTCCTTGAGCTTGAGGAGCTTTAGAAGTATCTACCTGCCAATTTTCGTATTTTTTAGATCTCGTTTGAGCCCTCAAATAAGCCCTGGAACCTAATTTTTAACTAGGCCAGACACTAGGTCTGAACAGGGCCAAAGCTAGTCAAAAACTATAAAAAGAGCTAGAGAGCTCATTTTTGAGGTTAGATTGTAATTGAAACAAACTTGTAAAAGCTTTTTGAAAGTAATCTAAGAACTCCATTGATTCTCACTCTTTGTCTTGCCGTGTGTGCGTGTGTGTATGTATGTGTGTGCATGTTTGTGTGCTTCTCACTCACGCACTTGTGCCGCCACTTGCTCGAGGTCTTCATACCATCCTCATGTCTTCCTGGATTGACATTAAAGGAGGTGCTACTCATCACTGAGCTACACCAAATTTTGGTGCCGTTGTCGGGGATAGAGCTTTGAGGACGAGCGTGTGATGGTAAGACGTAGAGTGGACGCGTTGGAGTTGTAGGTATTTTCTTCACTCTCATCGATTTTCTTTTACCTTCTTCACCATCATCACCATCATCACCATCTCCCACCTCCATCTCCATCATCGCGAAAATTTTCAGTTTTTGATAATATCACCATCTCCACCTCATTTCCCTCATTTCACTTGTGAGAGAGAGCGAGAGAGCGATATTGCATGTGTGTTTTCTTGCATGTTTCTTGAGCTTTTTGCAGGACCTTGCTGAATCACCATCCCCAGCTTCCTGCGCAGGTATGAAAAACTCAGAAACTGTCTCGCGGTCGCAGGCTTCTGTCGATCGCGACTGACAGAAATTTTTGGTTTTTTACAAAATTGAGTGCACCACTAGAACAAGCACAAGGAGCACATCCTAAAACATTAAAAACAGTAGAAAAATTCCGAGGTTTTCTGTCAATCGCGACCGACAGCTTCTGTCAATCGCGACCGACAGACCCTGTCAATCGCGACCGACAGCTTCTGTCAATCGCGACCGACAGACCCTGTCAATCGCGACCGACAAACCCTGTCAATCGCGATCGACAGACCTCACGACCGACAGATTGCCACGTAGGACCCTGTCAATCGCGATTGATACCGTCGATCGCGATCGACAGCCACGACCGACACCTCTGTCAGTCGCGATTGACACCGTCGATCGCGACCGACTGAAATTCAACGATTGATTGACTCTTACGCGTAGCCACGTGTCCATCGCGACTGATAGGCCCCCGATTGACTGAATTTTCGGCGAAAAATCCGGAAAACGTGTCGATCGCGATCGATACTGTCGATCGCGATTGACAGCCACGATCGACTCTGTCGATCGCGATTGACACTGTTGATCGCAATTGACAGCCACGATCGACTCTGTCGATCGCGATTGACACTGTCGATCGCGACTGACAGCCCCGACGGACACCTCTGTCAATCGCGATTGACAGACCTGTCGATCGCGATTGACAGGCTTTTTCGGCCAAAAATTAGGGTTTGTTTTTGTTCAAAATTGGGGATAAATTTTGGGGCAAATAGTCAATCCATTGGCATAATTGGAGGTTCCTACACTTGAGATTTGGGAGAAAACCCTAGGATCTGTCAGGGGTCTTTAGAATTGTTTTCCTAAAAATCACTATGCAAGTTAGTGTGTGTGCTACAGGAATGAAAATTATTGGTTCTGTCATTGGAATTTACATCTTTAAGCTAACTTTGGAACTCTTACAGATCTATTGAGAGCATCGAAAGGCGTTCTAAGCAAGAGTAAGTGCAAGCTTGGGAACACACTTCCTGGGCACTCAAGGGCAACCAAGCAAGAAACAAAAGGTTGGAAACTTTTAACCCCCTATGTCAATTCATAGTTTAGGCTAAGAACGACGAGAGGTAGGAGTAAGTCAGAGCGACGATAGGCAGGTATCAAGCTGAAGACTACCTAAAAACTCAAGTTCAAGCTAAAAACCTAATCTCTGTACTGTCGATAACATAAAGGAAAAGAACCTAACGTGGAATGATCTACCTAAAAGCACGAAGAACACTCAAGTATTCCTGACGACGTAATATCAGACAAGACCTTAGACACGATAAATAACTAAAAAGAATCAAGTGACTGATACCAATTGATCGGCAACGAGGTTGTACTCTGGGCAAAGAATTGGGCTACTTAGATAGGCATATGAACCTTAGATCAGGACGACATCTACTAAGGGAGAGACAAAGCCTTAGATCTTCAGAGGCTAGTGTTAACCACACTGCTAGGTCTTGGGCCCAGCAGTTGAGCCACCACTCGTACTACTCTAGCTCTGAGACCAGTGAGTCAGAGATGTCTCAAGGCATGGACAGACCTACAGGAAGTTCAGGAGTGCCTTACTTGTACAGGGTAGAAGGCTCCTACAAAACACAGCTGGAATACCTTAGGACCAACCGATTGGGTGCTAGCATCTATGAGGACGGCCTAGGAAGATCTGTGGTACAGGTTAAGAATCCTGATCAATCCATAGGACTAGAGCATCCAGCAGTCAAGTTTGAAAACGGTGCATACCTGGACAAAGAAGGAACCGTATACGTAGTCACCAGTCACCCAGACAGGACAGATGAATTTGGGAATGTAATCTCAGAGGCGGACTTAGGGGACTTAGAGCAAGGAAACATGGGTGTGGAACCTAGAACCCCTCGAGGCAAATCTGTTCTCACTAGGATTATCACACCTGAGTGGGTACCCCAAGACAACAAGAGCATAGAGTTGCTCCTCAATCGAGAAACTGACGAAGCCTTTTGGAGGTATAAATCTAATCAGCCAACTGATATAGGAACTATCATGATCTATGAGTTTAAGGATCCGGATAGCCCAGGTAGAGTGACCTACTTAGATCACACCTTGGAAAGGATCTTTGTGGTGACAGAAAATGATAGGCATGCTTACACTTGGAAGGGTGAATTCATTTTCCCTCAACCAAGATCGAATGTATCCTATGGTCACCCTGGAGCTGGAACATCCCAAGCTCATGGAACCCAAAGAGACAGAAGTAGAGATAGACCAGAAGTAAGCTTTGCCAACCCAGTGGGCAGAGAAAGAACGAGGACGGAGACGAATAGGGTAGAACCTGAGATGCTTAGAGCTCACAGGAACCAAAGAAATGTGGATGGATTCCCTCTGCCGAGACCTAGAGAGCACACAAGAACTTTGAGACCGACCCAGCTCGTTAAGTCCATGAAGAATTACTTTGATGGCACAGGAGATCCATATGATCATGTGGCGGAGTTCAAGCAAGTCTTGAGAGTTGAACAAGTGGAGGATCTATTCACGCAGTACAATGCCTTCGGTTTAACCCTTAGGAACACAGCACTTACATGGTTTCAGCCATTGGATGAGCGGTAGTTCAGGAGCATAGACCAACTCCTAGAGGCTTTCATTGTAGAGTTCTCTAAGAGTGGCATAAGACACAATACCTCCTCATTGATTCACAGCTTCAAACAGACTCCCCAAGAGACTGTCAGATTGGCCGGAAGAAGATTTAGACAATATCTTGAAAGGTGCCCTGTTTCGGAGCTACCCACATCTGCTAAACAAGTAGCCTTATTCCTTGATGGATTGCTGAGTACGAAATTGAGATCCTATGTGTATCTGAAGGACCCTAGGACCATAGAAGAGTGTGTACGCATGTGCATTGACATTGAAGATAACCTAGGGGAAGAACTAGAGCTTTCCAAAATCTACAAAGATTCAGATAGTGCTTCTAGTCACTCTTCCACGCAATCCACATCAATTGAGGAACTCGCAGAGAAAGTGGCCCAAAAACTAGGCGTCTCTAGCAAACAAATTCCGAGGTTTGCCCCTGTGAAAAGATGCTATACTTGTGGGGGCGACCACATGGCAAACGTATGTCCCATTATGGCTCAACCCCAAGTAAATCCTAGTAGTCAGTACTGCACCATAGAACGGAGGTACACCAATCACACCGTGCAAGATTGCCCATACAACAAGCAGGCAGTTAGGCAACCTTACCCTCAGCCATACCCTCAACAAGGCAGGTACCAGAGTCAATACCCACCACAACAGTACAATAGGCCACAACAAAATTATCAACCACAATATCAAGCCCAACAAAGACCTCAACCGGTGTTAGCACAACAACCCCCTGCCCCAGCTAATGTGATCCCAGTAAAGTATGCTGTTGCAGAAGAAAACCTGAATAGAGCTATAGTCCCTGTAACACCCATGATTTCTGAAAGTGACCCGAGTGACCATAGCTTTGATTCTACACATGTTGATAGTCCCCAGGCGTACTACATGCAGTCTCCTGAACATGGTGAGTCCTATTACAGTGAAGAGCCACCTGTAACACCCATGATTTCTGAAAGTGACCCGAGTGACCATAGCTTTGATTCTACACATGTTGATAGTCCCCAGGCGTACTACATGCAGTCTCCTGAACATGGTGAGTCCTATTACAGTGAAGAGCCAAATGAACCTAGTTGGGAGTCAGATTATACAAACGTCATGTATGCAAACCCCAACCCTAGGCCTCAACCTAGGCAGGTAAGACTTCCAGTCCCAAGAGGGCCGTGCTACCGATGTCAGGGAGATCACTTCATCCGTGATTGCCCCATGCCTGCACCTACACAACCTCAATCAGTGACAATCCAGGGCTATTGCCAAGAGTGTGGAAAGGAGCATCTCTTACGAGATTGCCCTAAGAATCCCAATAATATGCCAAAAATCACTCCCATTAATGTGATTGGGTTGGTTGTAGATTCCACAGGAAGTGTTACTTCCACTGCTCTCGTACAGGTAGTCACTAGAGCTCAAGCATTACAGCAGAATCAAGGGGTAAACCAGGATAAGAACCCAGAGGCTAGTGAAACCGAGAGCATAACAAAGAAAAGGACTAGAGCGTGGAAAGATACTCGGGAAAGAATGAAAAGACAATGGGCTAAAAAGATGAGTGAACTTGAGGAAAGCATAAGAGAAACCAAAGCCAGGATAACTGAACTCACATCTCAAACTCCCTCTCACACTACCCCACCACCACCTTTCCCATCGCCATCCGACCAACCACCTTCCAACCCGCCTAACCTAAACCCACCACCCCCCAAAGTAGGATCAGTCCTAGCAGATCCCACTCCCGAGGACCTAAACATGATGCTTAAAGCATATCAGGCCAGAATCCAAGAAGGGCCAACCATAACCGATCATGAAAAATGCTACCCTAGAGCCGAGCTAGAGCTTGAACGAACTAAAATTTGTGCTAAGATGGTGGAATTGGCTCAAGCCATGTTCGAAGCTAGCCGCCTCTTTAACATCTCTAGCTCAGCTAAGACGCAGTTACACTTTGATGGACTGCTAGAAAGAATAGAGAGGTTAATTGCACAATCAGAAAAGGAACCCGCCCCTCAGAAAGGAAAGGGCAAGAGAACGGATAAGCCAGCCTCTTCAAGAAGCCCATGTGCCTCCTCAAGAAGCTTATCTTTCCCCCCAAAAGGCAGATGAGCCCCGCTCGAAAGCTTACGTACCTCCACAGGTTGCCTACATTCCTTCTTAGGGAGCGTATGAGCCTGTTCGGAAAAGTAATAGAATAAGTAATCCTCCCCAGGAAGCTTGTGCTCCAGCCATCTATGAGAACGAGGAGAGAGCCAACGATAGAATAAGCCCTCCTTCCCAGGTTGCTTATGTGCCTAATTCTACGGAGCCAGACACTTCTTCTTCTATGAATCGGTTTGCACCAGACTTCCTACGAGAGATTCAAGAAGACAAATGGGATAACGAAAGTGAAGTCGCCCCTCCCTTTGAACTTGTGGATGAAGCACACGACCAATTCCCACAAGACATTCCATCTATTTACGGGGAACATGAGAGTACTCAGTCTCACGAGAGATTGGACTTTGAGTCTAATTCCATACAAGAGCTACCCCACTTCACAGGCCCTTGGGAAGCAAAGTCCACGTGTATGAGAACACCCACAGTCATGGTAAGAAACGAAGATTCAGTCATACCTAGGAACACAGAGGTAGTGAAGAACACTAACGTGCAGTGCAATCTCAAGTTAGAAGAGCTACTCAAGGTTAGACCTGAATTATGGAAACATGTCGCCAAACAAGTACCAGAAATAGCCAAACCTTGTTCCCAGGTAGGATCCCACTGGACGGTGCCAGAAATTCCCTTGGATAAGATAGGAGAAATGTGTGAAGGGGAAGAAGGAAACACCTACCTGCCCATCACCTATCAAGGACATACCACCAAGGCAATTTTGGACTCAGGTGCAGGAGTTGCAATTGCCACCACTTCCCTATGGAAGCGTTGGGGCAAGCCAGCAATCAGGCCCACGAGGACGAAATTGCAGATGGCCGATGGTCATATCGAGAGGCCCTTGGGATTGCTAGAAGGCATAACTCTCACCACTTGTGGTGTTGAGTTTGAGCATAGCTTTGCTATATGTGATTTTAGCAAAAATCATGCCTATGAGATGATTTTGGGAAGACCCTTCATGCGACAATTGCAAGTGGTCCAGGATTGGGGAACCAATTCTTTGTACCTGCAACACTTAGGTGTTACAACCAAAGTAAATCTCAAAGATTACTCTCATAGAGATGTACCTCCTATCCAGTGGAATCCCATCCATAGAGCCAAAGATGATACGGAATCTGTGCATTCCATAGGGTCAGGATCCTCATGGATGCATGAAGACACCCACTTATGGATGTGCAAGGTAGCAGTAGAGGAAGAGAAGAGAGAGAGGTAGGTGCAAAAGAAACCCATAGATCAATCCAAGACCCAGCCTATGCACCTGTCGTTTTTCCGGACGAGGAATTTGAACCCCATGGCTGGGCAGAAATTTTAGCAACAATGGATGTAGCCATCAATGAAGAACAATGGACACCTCACTGTGATGAGGATGGCTATGACATTTCAGTCTTCTCCATAGAGCCAATCATGGGAGAGGCAGTTCTAGAAGAATGCGAACCTGGCCCTGATGCATTTGAGGATGCAAGTGACTCCGATCTAGAGTCAATCATTATGGACCCACCATTTGCATCAGATGAAGAATACTTCCATGAAGTAGAATTTCAACCCCAGAGGCATGGAGAGCTTACAAATGATGTAAGATTAACAACACATGTGACCCCGAAGGAAGACGTAAAGAAACGAAAGAAGAGAGAAGTCTCACCAGAAGAGGAAGAATCTTTGTTTGAGGTCCTAGAAAATTTTAAGAAGTATGAGATAGACGACAGGAGAGTCATGATCAGAATGCCGAAACGAGAGGCACAATCAGGAGAGGCCTATGATAACAAAGAAACCACCAAGAAGTGGCCCTAGAAGAAGGAGAGGAGAGATGCACGTACATAGGCCATGACCTAACAGAAGAAGAAGAGCATGCGTTAATTGCCTTGCTAAGAGAATACAGAGAAGTATTCGCTTGAAGCTACAAGGATTTGAAAGGTGTGGATCCGGACATATGCTCACACACCATTCCCATGACCTCAGATGCTAAACCCTCTAAGCAGAAGCCTTATACATATAACGACAATTACGCTGCTAAGATCAAAGAAGAGATAGATAGACTGGTTGAAGCTGGATTTATCTATGAAATTGAGCACACTGAGTGGGTATCCCCCATCGTAGTGGTGCCCAAGAAAAATGGAAAGCTGCGTGTGTGCATTAATTTGAAGAAGGTTAATGCAGCCACGATTCGAGATAACTATCCGCTTCCCATCACAGAACATCTCTTAGAAAGATTAGCAGGCAAGGAAGTGTACAGCTTCCTTGATGGATTTTCGGGCTACAATCAAGTAGCCATAGCTCCAGAGGATCAGCATAAGACAGCCTTTGCCACAGAATGGGGCATTTTTGCCTTTAGAGTCATGCCATTCGGGCTTACCAATGCACCAGCTACTTTCCAGAGACTAATGTGCCATGTGTTTAAAGAGTTCCTGAGGAAGAACTTAGAAGTCTATGTTGATGATCTTTGTGCTCATTCGAACATTAGGCAAACCCATATTCTTGAACTCAGACAAATCTTTGACAAATGTAGAGAATATCAAGTCTGCCTGAACCCAGAAAAGTGTGTTTTCATGGTCAGGCAAGGCAAAATTCTAGGACACATAGTGTCAAAGAATGGTATATCCACTGATGAAGAGAAAGTGAGAGCTATAGCAGAGTTACCTAGGCCAAAGAATGTCAAGGAAGTACAAGCTTTCATGGGGCATTGTGGTTATTACCGAAGATTCATACACATGTATGCTGTCATTGCAAAGCCCATGTACGGACTTCTGACTAACCTTGAGTGGACGGATGAATGTGAGAATTCCTTCCAGGAGCTTAAACGAAGATTATGTTCAGCACCAATCTTGACCACACCAGATTGGAATAAGCCATTCCATGTTCATGTGGATGCATCCAATTATGCTATTGGATGTGTGCTTGCCCAACCTACTGGTGAAGGTAACATGGATCTTCCAATTGCCTATGCCAGTAGACAATTGAATGCGGCTGAACGGAATTACACCACTACAGAGAGAGAAGGCTTAGGCATGGTATATGCAGTTAAGAAATTTAGACACTATTTGCTTGCAAATAAGTTTAAATTTTTTACAGACCATCAAGCATTGTTATATCTCGTAAACAAGCCATGCAATACAGGAAGATTAGTAAGATGGTTTCTCTTGCTCATGGAATATGACTTTGAAGTTGTGGTAAGGAAAGGTAGGACTCATTTGAGAGCTGATCATCTTTCTAGGCTCACATCGGGAGAAGCCCCACAAGGAGTATCAGACGACCTTCCTGATGCTTACTTGTTTAATTTGGAAGTTGTACCGCAGTGGGCTAAGCCATTGGTACCAGTATTGACATACGGGCCTAATCATCCAGTGATAAACACACGGAATAGAGAGGTTGTAAAAGCCCAAAAGTACCACATCATGGCTGGAAGTATGTACAAGCACACAGATCAAGGGATCTTGGCTTGTTGTGTAGAAGAGGATGAGTACGCTAAATGGTTGCAATTAGCACATGTAGGTGCACTAGAGCAACACTACTCAAAGCAACGAACTTTACAGACCCTAAAGAGACTCGGAGTGCATTGGCCGACTATGGAAGCGGATGTCCAAAAGTTGTGCAAGGAATGCCCAATCTGCTGCACTAAACCACCTGTGGAACACGCCACTCTTTATCAAGTATCCATTGTGCCAGATTGGAGCGAACCTCTAGTATCCTTCCTGAGGACAAACACATTCCCTCCAGACATGACTCTGGCTAGGAAAAGGAGTTTAGAACAAGAAGCTCTGGATTACTCACTCATTGGTGATAATCTATATAAGCGTGGTAAAGATGGTTACCTGAGACTGTGTGTCCATGAGAGTGAATATCTTAAGATCTTGGAAACTGCTCACCAAGGTGTAGCAGGAGGACACTTTGGACTAGATCGAGTGATCAAGGCAATACTGTTTGCAGGCTTCTGGTGGCCTACCCTTCACATGGATGCACATACCTATGTGAAACGGTGTGATGTCTGTCACAGGACTCAGTATCCTATACGCAAAGATGAGATGCCACTGAAACCTATGATGGGTGGACGTGCGTTCTCTAAGTGGGGAATAGATTTCGTAGGTCCTATTAATCCCCCAGCTAAGGGTTCTCATGCGGAATACATCATTGTTGCAACAGACTATCTAACTAAGTGGGTAGAGGTAAAGGCTACGACAAAGAATGATGCTCAAACAATTGCTAAATTCTTGTTTGAGAATGTGTTCACAAGATATGGGCTACCTATAGAGCTTGTAAGTGATAGAGGCACTCACTTCTTAAACGAAGTGATTGAAAATCTACTCCAAGAATTCTTGGTAATTCACAAGAAGTCTGCCCCCTATCACCCTCAAGCTAATGGACAAGCTGAGAGCACTAATAAGATCTTATGCAATGTACTGACAAAATTAGTGAACACTAAACGCTCTGATTGGGACAAACAGCTGCACCATGCTGTTTGGGCATACCGAGTCGCCTACAAAACGGTACTCCAAGCCACCCCCTTTCAGATGGTATTTGGCCAAAACGCAGTGTTACCCTTGGATTTCTTAATACCTACGTTGAAAGTAGCACAAGAGCACGAATGGACCGGTCATGAACTCTCCTCTAGACTTTTTGACCTTGAACGATTAGGAGAAACAAGACTGAGAGCAGCTGCAGGAATCTATGCAGCTAAGAAGAGGCAGAAGGCATACTTTGATGCCCATGTGAAGGATAAAGGCTTGAAAGCAGGAGATCTAGTCTTAGTCTATACACTGAAACAACACGCGAGGAAGCTAGAAAAGAGAGGCTACGGACCTATGATCATCAATAGGATCTCCACGAGTGGAGCAGTACAACTAGCCACGTTAGAGGGTGATATTCTCCCAAACTATATTAGCGGTTGCAGAGTCAAGTTGTATCAGGAACCCCTCACGGAGGAAATGCTTAGCCGACTCAACACTGCTAAAAAACGCAAAGAGGAAGAAAAGCGCATTCGAGAAGAAGCTCAAGCAGAAGCTTTAGAACGCATCAGAAGGATGAAGCTACGAAGGCAAGGTAGAGATCAGCCTAGAACAAATGACTATGAGGATCAAGGATATCATATGGCAATGTGTGAAGTCGCAGGAACTAGCTCACAGAGAATAATTGATCGACGTCCTTTCATAACCCTAGATATAGGACAAGGAAAGAGTGCAAGGACCGTAAGAGCCTTGATTGACTCAGGGGCAGCCACTAGTGCTGTTAGAGTGTCTTACTGTCACGAGTTGCAGTTAACTGTCAATCCTGTGGAAGCCTATCTCATAGGATTGGGAGGCGTGGAAACCCCTTGCATGGGCGAGGTGGAACTTCCCCTCTACATTCATGATGAGGCAATGACAGTTAAAGTACTAGTGTGTCAAGATGAGGATCTCACTGAACCTCTTGTCTTGGGTCAAGACTGGATCTATGACCAAGCAGTCAACTTAAACCTAAGAAGTGGACTTCTTCAGGTATGGGTCAATCATAGTCGAGTTACAGTAGAATTAGATAATGGAGCACTCAAGGAACTAGGAAAGGCACAGACTCCTGGTCCTTCCAGGAATACACATGAAGATGACCATGTTGTTCTTGTCCAAAACTATGTGTTGCAGAGGAATGATATTCGCAAAAAAGGAGTCAGGGATGCAACGGAACTCCCTTCTTTTCCAAAGGCTAGAAGGAGGCAGCAATCGAAGGTGGATCAAAGGCAGAAGAAGCAGAGTACTACCTATGTCCGAGATCAAAAGTACCTGCGCAGCAAAATGTCCCAGCAAGTGAAACAAGTGTGGGTACGGAAAGGCGAACACCCGGTTGCACTCCCACCAACTACACGGGCTAGGTCTCTTATTAGTAACCAACAACACCACATTAATAAGAAGTCTTGCAGAAATTCTCCTGCTAATGTGAAATCTATTTGGGTGCCCAAGAAGTCGGTGAAGGTTAGGCCACAATCAAGACAAATTTGGGTGCCTAAGGCTTGCTTGCGGGCGCAAATGGCTACTCCGAGGCCACAACCTACACAGTGTAACCCATTCACTCGCACAGCCATCATTCACTCGTTTCCAACACTCAGGAACACACCAAGGCCCATGCGCACGCACATAATCACTTGTAAATGGGTCCCTAAAAGGCCTCATTTTCAAACCGAGACACCGATAAAGCTCTCTAGAGTCTCTACGAAACCAAAAGCAAAACCTATCCACTGCATTTGGCAGCCTCAGACTTGTAACAAACCCCCAGACCCCATTTGTAAATTCATGATAACTTACTAACCACATCACTATCACTTTACATCATTCCACTTAACTCTTAGGTCTACCGAACGACTAACCGCACACACACTCGCACCGAGCACTTACTAACCCATTATTCGCTCCCGACCCTCATGTTAATATTGTGATGGGAACAACAACGGTCCTCCCTTGTCCTGTACAATGTTAACACATGTTTGTATATTCTCACAGAGACAGGCATCAAGAAGTAAAATGGCAGATACGGTAGGAACTAGCTCCCAGGCAGGCACCAGCCCCCAAGTGGTGGACATCGAAAGCCTTCCAGTCGAGGAGGAATTAAAGGAAAGACCAGTGGCATTACGGGCATTACATGCCATACCCATTCAGAATCCTCCACAGGGTCACACAATGCCGGTGGGCAAAACCTCACACTGGTTCAGTGACGTTGTTGGACCTCTGGGTGAAGGCACATACATGTGGGAGTCCGAGGTAGAATTCAATGGACGTTGGGGCAGATACCATTTCTTCACCAGGGAGTTTGAAAAGCTACAGAATAATGAAGGACTGAAGTCGATATGGAAGAAGGCTGGGCTCTATGATTACTTCAAGTTCCAACTACCCAAGCCAGATTTTCTAAGGTGCTCATATTTAATTAGTACTCTCACTCCCAGCAAAGACAAGAAAGGATACAGCTCCTTTGTGCTCCCATCACTCACAAGGGGCAACGAGCTGAAGCGTTTCCGCTTGACTATCAACTTGGTAAGAGAAGCACTCGATATGAAAGGTATGCATATTCCAACAGAGAAAGAGACTATGGTTCCAGATAATATGAAGAACAGGAATCTGACGAAATTGAAGGACATGGTTGCGATGACACCTACGATCGCCATTCACTTACGCATGGTCATGCAACATTTCGCATTCCCCGCGCAGGAGAGGTTCACAATGCCCCCCAAAAAGATCTGGTTTAGCCTCTACCTGGCGGATGCTTTTGATTTGACCATCAATATGCCCCATTGGATTATCGACCAGATTCATATGGCTCATCAGAGATGGTATAAGAAGCAAAAGTCTGTGTTGTATGGTTGCTGTGCACTTACAAGAATTGTATACAGATGTCTCGCATATGATGTACCGGTGCAGAGGGCTCTCATTTGGTCCAGAGCACAGGAATTTCAACGCAGATTGTCAGCTGTAGGGCCTCCCTCAAAGAAGATGAGAGGCGCTGTCCAGATGCCTTGTGCACAAGCTCGCGGTGCAACCCTAACGCCTGAAACAACCCCAAGACTTCCCCGCCGAGTACAACCATTTACTATCAGGTTACCCAGGCACAGCACAGATGGCCCTAATCTTGTGTTTCCACCAGTACCAACTGATCTGGAATTCCCGCATGGATTCACTTTGGAGGATCTAACGGACGAAGAAGTTGCTAGAATCATCGAAGCAGTAAACGCGGAGGTTGAAGAAGAGCAAGCTGGTGGACAGCAAACTGCCCCAGACCAAGCCCAGCCCAGCCAACCGGACGTAGTCAATGTGGACGAGGAAGAAGAAGCACATGAGGATGCACAGGGTGGACAATCAGAAGCTGAAGAACAAGAGTATGATCAGGAAGCCCTACAAGTACTGGAAGGTGCCCCAGCCTATACTAACGCATTAAAGAAGCTCTACGATACGATGAACCGGGTTCAAGAGCAACACAGGCTATCATTAGCTGCAGGTAAAGCCCTCATGAACCAGATTCTGGAGGAGGAAGGTGTGGACGAGCAATACCGTGCCACCCTGGAAATGATATCAGATGCTTTGGGAGTACCTGAAACGGTGCATACTGCACTAGCGCAATCACGAAGGACAGAGAAAAGATATGGAAGACGCCCCCCACGAACGGGAAAACGAATGAATGTATTAGGATCAGGACCACAAGGCACCCCCACAACCACTGGCACAGCACACACTGTTCACGACACCGAGGAAGCCCACACATCGAGTGCACCTCCATCACCTCCCTTACCACCTTCTCCCCCACATCCGCCCCATTCACCTCCCTCTACCACTATAACCTCTACTGTCACCACCTCCGAACCCACTACACACACCGACGCACAAACCATCAGTCAACCCACGTACTCTATTTCCACTGAAAACATAAGTCTAACCACAGCCACGGTAAACCCCACTACTCCCATCACACTTCCTGGGAGTTCACAATTACACACACCTCTATACACGTTCACAACTATCACCGCAACCACAATCCCCATGTTCACAGTCACTCCCATCACGGCCTCCACTTTTGAATCCATGGAGGTGTCACCCACGTCTGCACCTCTCCCACCCCCCATTTACCCACAATCTCCCATTCCCCCACCTCCCCCCTCACCCTTCTCCAGTACTGCATCCACAATTCCCTTTCCCTTCCCCTTCCCCTCTGCATTCAACACCATTTCTCCCACCATTCCTCTTAATAATGTATTTAATAATATGTATCAATGCATGTCCCAACTTCAGCAACACTACCAACACCTTGACAACCAACATACAAGGCTTTTCCGAAGCCACGAAGATCTCCAAGCACGATGTAGGGATCTTGAAGAGCAGAAGCAGCTACTACAACAGCAGCACGTGACCTTACAGGAACAATATGCACAATTAGTAGCCAACCCACCCCAAGCAGATGACGAAGAACGACGACACATGGACGAGCTGCTACATTCTCAGATCACGGAAAACCTTAAGCTTCGACGGAACCTGGGACTCCTACGCAAGCATATGTCTACAGCGCTAGAGGAGAATAAACGATTACAGAAATAGAACGAGGAAAATCTGGAGGCGGCCATGGAGGGTTCCCCACAGGAGATTGACCCAGAGCGATTCAAGGCAATTCCCTCTGCAAATATGAAAGTGGTGTTAGAAACTCATGCAGATCTAATGGAGGCCCATGACGCTTTAGAAAAAGAGAGAGATGATTTATTACGGCAGTTGGCCACCCAACAGACATCACCAAGCAAGATCACAACTGCAGAAGATACATCTGAAGAGGTCACTAAACTCCGGGCAGAACTTGAGGAATTACGTAGCAAGGTCATGCAGTACGAGCGTCAGCCCTCCCCTCTGGTAGAGCCCGAGCCTGACGATCTTGTGCCAATTGAAGTAGAAGAAACATTCGAGGATCCCTATGTCCCGATGCCAACACCCGGAGGTAAGCGAACAGAACAGGGCATGGACACAATTGAAATAGAGGCACCTGAGTGGATGCAAAAATTAGAGAAAGTAGCCACGACGCATGATGACAGGGTGGCAGTCCAAATCGCGTTGATGTCAAAATTGGAAGAGGTTGTAATAAAATCCGATTATTTTCAGAATCTCTCACACCATAGGTGGATCGGCCCATCGGACGACCTGTATGTTCCTTTTTTCGTGCTAATGGCGGATTATAATGCGGAGATCAAGCACCACACCTCAAGGGAACCAACCTCTGCCACCCAGTTTGCACCTGACGACATCCCAGAAAGTGCCAAGCAGGGACATATTCGCCAACCGACGTGGAGAATTCGGCTGCTCGAAACCTACCCAGAAATGGTAAGAACATGGAACAACATGCCATTGTACATCAAATATAACCCATGTTATTGCCCTGTATTTTGAAGGAGATCATGGCCGGAGTACACACAAACAGTGCTGACGATTAAAGGATGTGAGAAGTGGCTCAATTATGTGTACTTCGCACCCCCGAAGGGCCCACCTACTATTGGCTATATGATTTCGACGATTCGACATTGGGGGGTCCGTTTCAAGAATGTACCTGATGTCATGACTCAGATGTGCCTGAAGATTTTCGAACTTATGTTGGTCACCTTCAAGACCTTCAAAAATGTCAAGGAACCGCATCTCTCAGCACTAGGATTTAATGAAGGTAATCAGGACCTTGTATACGACATGAGCACAACCCCATTGATTAATGTTGTGTATGCATGGCACGCTCGCATCAAATATCTACCGGCCTGCTTCAAACAAACGTTTGAAGAGATGTTTGTCACGGGATTCTGGGAATATCACTCCGAGATATTCATCCCCAGACCATCCCATCTCTTGCAGTTGTTTGCAGTGGAACAAGCTCTCCATTCCGAAAAGCTACGTATACCACATCCAGAGGTTCCCGGGCCGGTAGATTGGGATGCTCTACTCACAGATTTGGCCAAAGGATTAAGAATTGCCGAACATCACTTGGCGCAGGATGTCGTCGAGTACTACATCCAAAAACCCACACAACAAGGGTCTGTCAGGGACGACAGACGCGAGAGAGGGGGGGGTGTTAGCAGCGGACAAGGGACTGAAGGACTAACGAGGCATGGCAGTCAGAGAAGAGAGTCAGAAGGGAGAGAAGGCACAAGCAGACAAGGAAGTCAACGAAGATCTAGCAAATAGGCCAATAATTTTCTTCAAGAAGAAGTACGTATGAGCATTCACGCAGATCTAGCACTAAGGAAACTCTTTAGTTTTTCAAAACCCTCACACGAATTAAGAGTGATTCTCATCACTAAACACCATTGTAAATACCATTTCATATTTTGGTAGCTCCATTTTGTGCAAGCCAAGGAGTCCTTGAGCTTGAGGAGCTTTAGAAGTATCTACCTGCCAATTTTCGTATTTTTTAGATCTCGTTTGAGCCCTCAAATAAGCCCTGGAACCTAATTTTTAACTAGGCCGGACACTAGGTCTGAACAGGGCCAAAGCTAGTCAAAAACTATAAAAAGAGCTAGAGAGCTCATTTTTGAGGTTAGATTGTAATTGAAACAAACTTGTAAAAGCTTTTTGAAAGTAATCTAAGAACTCCATTGATTCTCACTCTTTGTCTTGCCGTGTGTGCACGTGTGTATGTATGTGTGTGCATGTTTGTGTGCTTCTCACTCACGCACTTGTGCCGCCACTTGCTTGAGGTCTTCATACCATCCTCATGTCTTCTCGGATTGACATTAAAGGAGGTGCTACTCATCACTGAGCTACACATATCTTTGGAGCTAATTGATGTCTCCTTAGTACATGAAAGTAATGGTTGAATATCATCTTCCATAGAAACAATATCATGGCTAACCAAAATGTGTTTAATTTGTGGATGATACAGACAATAGCCTTTGCTTTCAGAACTATAACCAACAAAAATACATTTCATTGCTTTATCATTTTATTTCTTGCATTGTTGTTTAGGCACTAATGCATATGCCAGAAAACCAAAGACACGCAAGTGAGCAACACATGGCTTATGACCATGCCAAGCCTCATATGGAGTGATAGACTACAATGCTTTAGTGGGACACCTGTTAAGTACATATACTACACACATAACAACCTCAAGCCCAAAACTATGTGGTAAAGCCTGACTCTTGACCATACACCTTGCCATCTCCATGTGTGACCTATTCTTCCTTTCAACCACTCCATTCTATTGAGGTGTATATGGCACTATACACTAATGTTTTATCCCATGTTCAGCTAGAAATGCATTAAAGTCAGAAGACATATATATCCCCCCTCGACTAGAACATAGGTTGCCCATTTTACATGTTGATGTATTTTCAACCAAAATTAGAAACAATTTGAAGCACATAAACACTTCGGACTTTGCTTTCAGTGGATACACCCATGCTGTTGGAGTTAGACGTCTGCGGAAGCACGCGAACAGCACAAGGAAGAGGAAGAAGCTTGGAGCACAACACACAAGACTGAATGTATTACTAGAGAATGTACAAAGATAAGTAGCCCATTAGGGCAATAGGCGTATATACAAGCCGGGGGAAAAAAACCTCCTAAAGAGGGAAAAAAGTGCCCCGGCGGTCCTAGAGTGTTCACACACATCACTACCTAAATATATCAACAAATCCCCCCTGGGAGTGATGCGGTGAACAAGGAGCTGGCACTCATGTATAAGGAAGTGCCGAGCTATATGGAAATCACTCCACAAAAGGAAGTAAGCCCAAAGCTTTGCGGAAAGCTTCAAACTTCTCCCTAGGCAGAGCCTTCGTGAAAAGGTCTGCAATGTTCTCCTGCGTGGGCACATATGCCAAGCTGATCTCCCCAGCAGAGAACCTCTCCCTGACATAGTGATAGTGCACCTCAATGTGCTTAGTGCGAGCATGGAACACAGGGTTCCTCGCAACTGCCAATGCGCTCTGACTGTCAGTGAAGATGGTGGTGGCAGAAGACTGGCCAACACCCAAATCAGCCATAAGGCGTCTGAGCCACACACACTCAACAGTCGCTGTGAAAGCTGCCCTATACTCAGCCTCACAACTGGAAGTGGCCACAGTAGGCTGCTTCTTGCTCAACCAAGATATACATGAGCTACCAAGCATGAAGCAAAAACCACTGGTGGACACACGAGTGTCATAGCAACCAGCCCAATCTGAGTCAGAAAAAGCATGCAAATCTGGCGGTAGTGATCCCCCCTTGGGATAAAACAACCCAAGTAGCCGAGTACCACTCAAGTAGCGAAAGATGCGCTTAACCGCTTTCCAATGCGTGACTCCTCGGCAATGCATAAACCTGCTCATCTGTGAGACAGCAAACTGAATATCTGGCCGAGTAATGCATAAGTAAATCAAGCATCCAACAGCCTGCTGATAGAGAACAGCATCAAATGCATCTCCAGCATCATGAAGACTCAATCGTAAACCTGTCTCCATAGGAGTGGCAATAGGCTTACAGTCTTCAAGGCCAAAACGCTGCAATAATGTGTCAATATATTTCGTTTGACACAAAGCCATTCCACCATCAACTTGCATAAACTGAATGCCCAAATAGTGATGCAAATGCCCCAAATCAGACATCTCAAATGAGGCATGCAAATCAGCCTTGAAATCAGCAATATGCTTCTCAAGAGGACCAGTGAGCAGCATGTCGTCTACATAGACAACAATGATCAAAAGCACATCATTAGCACGCTTAACATATAAGGTGCTTTCAGTTGGATTGTTCTCAAAACCATGTGCAATCAGATAGGCATGTATTTTCTCATACCAAGCACGTGGTGCTTGCTTTAAACCATATAACGCCTTCTTTAACCTGCACACCTGGTTTTCATGCCCTTTCTGCATAAAGCCACGGGGCTGAAAAACATACACTTCTTCATGCAAGTCACCATTCAGAAATGTTTTTTTAATGTCCAACTGATGTACATTCCAACCATGATGGGCTGCAAGTGCACAAATGCTCCGAACAGTAGTCATACGGCATGTAGGTGCAAAGGTCTCATCAAAATCAATGCCTCTTTCCTGCGCATAACCCTTTGCAACAAGCCTAGCCTTATACCTGTCAACTGTACCATCAGGTTTACGCTTCAGCTTGTATACCCACTTAGTGCCAATGGCCTTCTTGCCAGGAGGCAAGTCACATAAAGACCATGTACCATTCTTCATTATAGCATCATATTCAGATTGCATAGCAGCCATCCAATTTTCTGAATTTTGTGCTTCATCAAAAGAAACAGGCTCATTCTCATCACAGAGACTAGATGCAGCCATAGCATAGCAATCTGATGCAAAGGAGGTACTATGAGAGCCTGAACGAGTACGATATGACAAAGGTGCATCTAATTTGCTGTCACGCAAAGTCTGCACCAACCATTTTGGCATAGTTTTTGCCTATTCAATATCAGCTCTCTCATCAACAAGTGCATCATGTAAATCTGCATCAGAAATGGCATGATCTGCATCATCATATGAAACCTGCAAAGGCTGAGAAGTTGCCTCATTAGGACCAGCGCTAGCCTGTCCACCTGTAAAAAGAGGCATCAAAGTATCATACATGTCTTTGGAGCTAACAGATGTCTCCTTAGTACATGAAAGCAATGGCTGAATAGCATCTTCCACAAAGACAACATCACGGCTAACCAGAATGCGTTTAGTGTGTGGATGATACAGACGATAGCCTTTACTTTCAGAACTGTACCCAACAAAAATACATTTTACTGCCTTATCATCCAATTTTCTGCGATGTTGTTCAGGCACTAATGCATATGCCAAACAACCAAAAACACGTAGATGAGCAACAGATGGCTTGCAGTCATGCCAAGCCTCATATGGAGTGATAGACTGCAACGCTTTCGTGGGACACCTGTTCAGTACATATGCTGCACACATGACAGCCTCAAGCCAGAAACTATGTGGTAAAGCCTGACTTTTGACCATGCACCTCGCCATCTCCATGAGTGACCTGTTCTTTTGTTCAGCAACTCCATTCTGTTGAGGTGTATACGGCACTGTACACTGGTGTTTTATCCCACGTTCAGCCAGAAATGCATTAAAATCTGAAGACATATATTCCCCCCCTCGATCAGAACGGAGGGTGCCCATTTTACATGCTGACAGATTTTCAGCCAAAACCAAAAACTGTTTGAAGCACATGAACACTTCGGACTTTGCTTTGAGTGGATATACCCATGCATGCCTGGAAAAATCATCAATGAAAGTCACGAAGTAAAGGTAATTTCCAAAAGAGAGTGTCTGCATAGGACCACAGACATCACTATGTACAAGCTGCAATTTCTGCATAGCCCGAACTGAACCATCTTTTGGAAAGGAAGAACGCTGCATTTTGCCCAAAATACAGCCTTCACAAACATGTTTTCCAGGTGCCTCAAGTTTGGGCAAAGAGGACACCATTTCAGATTTCTGCAGGCGTAACAAACTAGCAAAATTCAGATGACCAAAGCGTGCATGCCAAAGCTTTGCATCTGACATAGCCTGAGAATCATGAACTGCACATGCCGAATCATTCACAGATTTTTCATAGTCTATGAGCTTATACAGACCACGACATAAAATGCCAGAAGCAATAATCACATCGCCATTTGAGAGATCATGGACTGTACACCTGTCATCAACGAATTTCACAACCAAGCCAATCTTGGCTAATGCAGAAACTGATAACAGGTTCTTTTTGATCCCTGGCACAAATAAAGCATCTGACAAAGTGAAAGAACTACCATCAGCAGTAGTTAGAATGATCTTACCAACTCCCATAACAGGATAAGAGGAGTTATTGGCGCATGTGACAGTATTCCCTGTAGGGGCAGGCTCGAGTGAAGAGAAGAAACTGCGCTGCGAGGTAATATGTTTGGTTGCCCCACTGTCAAAGTACCAAACATCTGAGTCTACTGCAGACATGCACTGATCATGAGAAGATGGGTCAAAACTGCAAACAGTAGTAAACGCCCATTCTTCTTCCTGCACAAGATTTGCAGACTCTGTTTTTGGTGTAGAGGCCTCTGCAACAACCATTCCAGCGTCTTTCTTCTTTGCCTCTTTAGCAGCCAGTTTTGGACAGTTCTTTATAATATGATCATTTCCTTTACAGTACTTGCAGAACAATTTCTGCTTTTCTGATTTCTTCTCATCTTTATCCTGGTTCTTCGATTGTGCAGCATTTGCAGATTTCTGCTTACTAGTAGAAGAGCTCCATTTTCCTTTGCCCTTCTGACTAGCCAGGAAAGCTTGATCTGCAACACGCATAATGGACCTGTTCTGCCTGGACTGATCTTCCTGCAACAGAACAGAGACTAATTCCTCAAATGACAAGGCATTCGGATTGCCTTTCATCATCAATCGAAGAGTAGAGGCAAAACTCTGATATGAATCAGGAAGGCCATTCAGAACGGTCTGCACAAGTGAGCTATCTGGTATAACCTCATCAGCAGAAATCAATTGTTCCTTCAGGTCTTTGATCTTTGTAAGAAAACTGTCCATCGAATCACCTTCATTCATGTGCTCACTCTCCAACTGTTTTCGGAGGTAAGCAACACGAGCCTCATTCCTAGCCTGGTACAAAGTGGTAAGTGTATCCCAAGCATCCTTTGCTGTTCTGCAAGAGCGAATGTGAGGAATAATGGCACGTTTGACAGACAAAGCTATCAATGCATGTGCCTGGGCATCTCTGCCATCCCAACGAATCTGCTCTGCAGTAGGTGCAACAGAAACAGCAGCACGAATAGGAATCTGCGGAATATCATCTTCGACACCATCTTCATCAGCTCCAACACCTGTATTTGCAGTACCTGTCGTTACAGGTGTAACAGGACGTCTTTCAACACCCTGCACAATGTTCCACAATCCTTTTGCAACCAGTACATGTCGCATCATATAAGCCCATAATGGGTAGTTGGTACCATCCAACTTATCCTCAACAGCCAACATACGGAATACATCACTGCTTTCAGCCATGGCCGGTGACTAAAATACCTTGATGCAGAAAATTGACTATATCTCAAAAAGTTGAACAGAACTGCCCAGACGAGTTCTGCTAGACCTGTAGCAGACTTCGAGACGCTTAAACTGGCGAACAGAAACTGGTATATACCTTTGGCACAAAAGGACGAAATAGCCTGCACAAGCACTGTGATAGTGCGTTCGGAGGCCGAAACGAGCTCAGATCGCGATTTCGGCACCACACAGCAAAGTTGTTTTGATCTAGAAAACACCCTGAGTATGCTCACCAAATTTTGTGCGAATCTGAGACTGCAAACGGAGGAGTGTCGACGGCGCCCTAGAAGAATCAACGACCTGCTCTGATACCAATTGTTGGAGTTAGACGTCTGCGGAAGCACGCGAACAGCGCAAGGAAGAGGAAGAAGCTTGGAGCACAACACACAAGACTGAATGTATTACTAGAGAATGTACAAAGATAAGTAGCCCATTAGGGCAATAGGCGTATATACAAGCCAGGGGAAAAAAACCTCCTAAAGAGGGAAAAAAGTGCCCCGGCGGTCCTAGAGTGTTCACACACATCACTACCTAAATATATCAACACATGCATGGCTGGAAAAATCATCTCGAGCTGAACCATCTTTTGGGAAGGAGGAATTTTGCATTTTGCCCAAAATATAGTCTTCACAAACATGTTTACTAGGTGCCTCAAAGTTTGGTCATAGAGGACACCATTTTAGATTTTTGGAGGCATAGCAAACTAGCAAAATTCAGATGATCAAAGCATGCATGCCAAATCTTTGCATCTGACATAGCCTGAGAATCTTGAACTTCACATGCTGAAACATTCACAAATTTTGCATAATCTATGAACTTATACAGCCCATGACACAAAATGCCAGAAGCAATAATGATGTCGCTCATGAACTATACATCTGTCATCAACAAATTTCACAACCAATCCGATGTTTGCTAATGCTAAAACTAATAATAGATTTTTCTTGATCCATGGCACAAATAAATCATCTGACAATGTAAAAGAACTACCATCAACAGTAGTCTGAATGATCTTACCAACTTCCATAACATGATAAGAGGAGTTGTTGGTGCACGTGACAGTATTCCCTGTAGGGGTAGGCTCAAGTGAAGTGAAGAAACTATGCTATGAGGTAATATGTTTGGTTGTCCCAGCATCAAAGTACTGGGCAAACATCTGAGTCTATTGCAGACATACACTATTCATGAGAAGATGGGTCATAACTATAAACAATGGTACATGCCCATTCTTCAATCTGCACAAGATTAGAAGACTTTGTTTTGGGTGTAGAGGACTTTGCAACAACCATTCTAGGCTCTTTCTTGTTTGACTCTTTTGTAGCCAGTTTTGGACAACTCTTTATGACATGATCATTTCCTTTATAGTATTTGCAAAACAATCTCTGCTTTTCTATTTTCTTCTCATCTCTATCATCTTTCTTTGATCGTATAGAATTAGCAGACTTTTGCTTACTAGTAGATGAGCTCCATTTACCTTTGCCCTTCTAATTAGACAAGAAAGCTTGGTTTGCAACATGCATAATGGATTTGTTTTTCCTAGACTGATCTTCCTGCAACATATTAGAGACTAACTCTTCAAATTTTTAGATTGCTTTTCATCATCAATCAAAGAGTAGAGCCAAAACTCTGATATGAATCCAAAAGACCATTCAGAACAGTCTGCACAAGTGAACTTGTTGATATATTTAGGTAGTGATGTGTATGAACACACTAGGACTGTCAGGGCCTCTTTTTCCCCTCATTAGGAGGTTTTTTCCTCGGGCTTGTATATATGCTTATTACCCTAATGGGTCATTTAGTAGTTGTCCTATGAGTGTATTGAAATTTGGTACATGCATACCCATGTATAGATCCATAGATGTGGTGAATGCTTCCCACTTGTCATCTGCCTTCAAGTCATTGATGACCTGCCTTACAATTTTCTCTTCCTCTATTACCTCTCCAATGCTTCCCAACTGATCTGCTATGTCCTTGAGCTTTGTGACAAAGTTAGTCACATTTTGTTTTGGAGCTTTCTTGAGAGTTGTGAAGTCCAACCATAGTTGATGCTTCTTGGCCTTTGTACTTGAAGAGAAGAAGGCTTCAAGTGCATTCCACACTTCCTAAGATGTTTTACAACTTCTAATGTGAGGCAACAAAGAATCTAAGATAGAAATGAGGAGGTAAGACCTTGCAAGTGCATCCTTGGAGCACCATGTGCTCAATCTTTCTTGCTCTTCTTGTGTTGGTTGACCTTTGTTCTTGAAAATTGGCATAACTTCATCTCCATATATATAACCAATTAAATTCCTACCTTGAAGATAAGCTTCCATCCTTAATGACCAGGCTGAGTAGTGAACTCTATCCAATTTGTCAATTGATGAAGGAAATCCATCTACCATGTTGTCCAACCTTGCTCTGATACCTTTGTGAAGAGATGGATTTGAACTTGGAGAAGATGAAGTGGTGCTGAAAAAACTTTGCACTACACCAGCCAAATAAACTCTAGAGATATGTAGTGGGACCTTTTAGCTTTCCAAAGGATGTATTAGACACCCTATGTACCTTAGAAGATCACTCTCAAAAAGATAAATCAAAACATATAGGTAGGAGTTGAACCAAGAGTTAAAAACTTGTTATTTTGGTTTATACACATGTCCAATGTTTTGAAGAATTCTCTGGCCACAGTAGCAATTAACTTAATTCCTTTTGGTGAACTCTTATTAACAATCATGAGTGATCTCATCAAAAATGATGGACTAAGTAAAGAGAAAAAAGTCTAGAAAGTTATAGCACCATCTCGATTTTCACAAGTTGTAGCAATCCTCAAACCCATGAGCAGAGAAATGTTAATATCTCAAAATTCCAAGATGCAATGCTTATGAAAATTTTTAGGCATATACAGACAGTATGCTGATTCTGTCAAGCTTTGAATCATGGAAAATGATGTTCTACACAATGAGAACAAGCTCTAGAAAAATGACTATTCTGATGGAGTGCTAACAGAGAAGTAAAGTATGAAGAGATATAGTCAACTTCAAATTACCATATCTCAAGATTGAAAAACCCAATTGCAATGACATTTTATGAGCATGTATTAGACTTATGGAAAAAACTTTATCAACTTAAATCACTGAAAATGATGGATCATGCTCAGAGAAATTAACTCTACAAGCTCACTAAAAATCTGATAGGTATGGTAGTGAGCAGTATACTCACAAAAGCATGAAGATATGAACTCAAATGATCATGAAAATGAATGTATATTGATTGTAAAGTACAATGGACTTACTGATACATATGTGTGCCTTGAATCCACACTTTGATATGGCATAAAGCTCTGATCTTGGAGGTCTCAAACCGCAACTAAAATGCCATGTATTTATAGTGATCTTTGGAGCCAAGATTTGAATTTGAATCTTGCTCACTTAAAACAAATCTCTTGTCTTTTAGTGATTGATTGATTCTCCAACACCTTCAATCATGAATGTGTGGCTTCTCTTTCCTTTTTTCATCAAGTGGACTCAACCACTTTTAGATGCTTTCACTTTTACATGAAGTAAAGACTTCAAAAATTACAAGAGATAGTTCACAAGTGAGCTCATACATTGTTTCCACTTTAAGGCTTCTCCTATGACCTGTGAGACTCAAACCAATACTTAGGCTTTTCATAGACTTTCTCGAACAATATGAAGCATAAATCCAATTTCCAAGGAGATATTTATTAAGAGCTCTCCTTTGAACTAGTGAAATATGCCCCCATGAATGAGGAGTCCTTTTCTCCCTAGACATAGAAGAAATCAAACGGTGTTGGAATCAATGTCCAAGGTACAAAAACTCAAAAGGTTAGACCATATTATTTACTTTTTCTGGGCCTTCTTCAACAATGGTGCAAGGGCACCTTGGTCTACAAGAATGGAATCAAAAGCTTCTCACTATTGATCCAAGTTCGATTCCCAAATAGCGTAAATCACGTGGCAGATTGTTTTTAGTACAAAGATAAGTTTTCAAAAAAGCAACGGCTAAGTGGCAGGTTGCTTTTAGTACAAAGATAAGTTTTTGAAAAAGCGGTGGCTAATTTTCAGAAATCACTATTCGTAGTGGAATGGAAGTTTTTCTTGCTTTTTCAAAAAAGCGATAGCTAATTTTTAGAGATTGCTATTCGTAGCAGAATGGAATTTTTCTTGCTTTTAAAGTTTCTTTTGATGGAGTTCATGCTTTAATCGTAGGAGCTTTTCAAGAGTACTAAGGCTATAAAAGAATAGCCAAGCTCATTGTTTATCATCACTCAAGAATCATCTCAAGGAAATTAAGTTCTCAACACAAGGAGAAGGTCTTCTTGAAGAGAGAGTGTTCACACACTCTTGAGGAGGTGATCACTAGGAGGCTATCTTGGAGGAGGAGTTCTCACACTCCTGGAGGAGTTGTGATCTACATCTTGGTGATTATCTGGAGGAGATTCTGCCAATTTACCATCACCATCCATTGTTGATTTACTATGAATAGCAAGTGTATTTCTATTCTTACTTGCTACGTCACTCGTTTCTGATTTAGGTTGATCCGAATTTGGGTTTGCTGTAAAATAGTTATAAATTTTTCATATTCTCCATATTCTCACACACACACACACTCTTCATACCTCTTAGGCACACAATCTCTTGTATCTAGTTCCTATTTCTGCCTAGATATAGACATTGTAAGTTTGTATCATATTCGCACATTGTATTTTGACATTCAAATATAGATAGTATAGGTGAGCCTCATAGCTTAACGTTACACTTGAAATCTTGTTTATTCTTTCTTTATCTCTCACTCATCTATTTTTGAGTCTTAAGGTGTGTATGTTAAGGTTCATATGTTGGAAGATCCTCTAAACGTGTGATATATTGTTATTGTGTCCCACTCCCACCTCCAACATTTGGTATCAGAGCTTAGAATATCAATATTTGGTATCAAAGCATAGTTGACATACACCTTAATAAGATGAGTGACTATAGACTTGAGAATGAAGACAAGCTTTAGGGCATGTCTAATTATCCAATGTGGAGTTTTATGATGATGAATCTATTAGTAACAAACGACTTATGGAATATTGTCAGTGGAACTTATCCAAGGCCAAGACAAGTCAGAGAAGATGTTGCTTCATCTTCTAGAAGACTTAATATTCGGATTTCTACTCAACAGTAGGTTAGTGAAGAAGAAGAAACTCTTTCATCATCAGGAGTGTGTACCAGTACTAGATTAATTCCTAGAAAAGAGCAATCTAGATGGGATTCAAGGGATGCTTTAGCACTTTCATATATTGCTATGGGAGTCAAGATGCATATTATACCCCAAATTAGGTCATGCGGAAGCTCTTGTCAGGCTTGGTTAGAGTTGGAGAATCTCTATCAGAGCAGAAACCCTGCTAGGAAAGCACATCTAAGGAGACAACTAACCAACACGAGGATTAAAGTTTTTGAATCAGTTCGGTCACATATTTTGAAGCTTAAAGAAGGAGGAGAAGAAGAGTCAGAAATCCAAAAGGGAAAGTAAGTATTCTAATCCAAAGTCTTCTAGTCCTTTTTCCTAATGCTTCCTCTACATCAAAAGAAAAGTCTTCGACTACATCTAATTCAAAGAAAGAAGTATGCCATTACTGTAAGAAGCTAGTTCATTTCATAGCAGAATGCAGAGCAAGGATTTTCAATGAGAAGAAGAAAGCATCAGGTAATAGTGTTGAAGATGATCCAAGACCTAAATCTTCAACCGTAGATTCATATGCATGTGCTACTATTGAAGAGATAGCTTTTGATCAAGCAGTGTTAAATGCAATCTCAAATAATCCTTGGATTTTTTATTCTAGAGCTCCTAAACATATGACAGGTTGCAGAAAGGTATTTTCCTCACTTTCTAAGTCTTCAACGAGAAGAGTGACCATTGCAGATGGTCATGATTTGGATGTTGTTGGTGTTGGCAAAGTAAACCTTAAATCTGGAGCAGGTGGACATTTCACAATTTCCAATGTTCTTTATGTTCCAGACATGAAGAAGAATTTACTCTCTATCTCTACTTTCTTGTCTAATGGTTATAAAGTAGTTTTTAAGAAAGATTCATGTCAAATACTCTCACTTGATGAGGAGCATTGTCTACTACAAGGTGAAAACACAAGTGGCATGTTTGTATTCTCCAGAATTAGTCATGCTAATGTTGCTAGGTCTTATACATCTCTGGAGAACATGAAGTTATGGCATGCTAGATTTGGTCATATTAGTTACACAAATCTCAAGCATATCAAAGCTCAAGGTATGGTGGAGAGTTTGCCTACTTTTGCTTTACCAAATGATGCAAAGTCATGTAAAGGATGTCTTGAAGGGAAGACTCACAATACCTTTCAAGAAACATGGATTTATCATGGCCACAAGGAAGTTACAGATCATACATTTAGATGTGAATGGTCCGATGAGAATAGATTCTATTCAAGGTTATAGGTACTTTGTTATGTTCATTGATGATTTCTCAAGATATTCATGGATTTACAGACTTAAAGTGAAGTCAAAGGTTTTTCATACTTTCAAGAAGTTCTACCGTAGGTGTCAGACCATCACAATGGTCTGACAACTTTGCTTTTTTGAGATTGCATCAGTAGCATGACATAGAGCATCCTTGCACATACACGAATCCATAGACTTGTCTACAAAATTCTCATTTTGGTGGACCATCACGATTGGCTCACATCATCACGACGAGGTGTCACCATCGCGATTGGCTCATGCTATCGTGACGGCTCGACCATACCATCGCGAAAGTCTTACACCATCGCAATGTTCTCACACCATTGCGATGGTCTTAGACCATCATGACGGTTCAGTTGGACCATCACAATAGTTTGCATCCTTCATACAATCGTGATTGGCTCATGCCATCATGATGCCTCACTGTCCACGTGTCACTTGAACCATCACGATGATTGCTTTGACTGTTGACCATTACAGCGATTGGCCACACCATCGTGATTGTCTCACATCATCATGATGGCTCGCCTGACTTGGACCATTGCGATGATTCACCTAGTTTGGACCATCGCAACGACGTGCGAATTGTTGACCATCATGATGTTTCGATAAGACTAGACCATCGGGACGTCTTGCCTATTCAGACCATCATGAAGACTCATTAGATTTGGACCACCATGATTGTGTCACACCATCGTGATGGTTCAAGCATACCATTGCGATGGTCTCAGACCATCGTGATCCTTCTAGACCATCATGACGGTTTGGCTAAAACAAAAATTTAGGGTTTTGATTTTTTTTGGCAATTTCAAGGCCAATTTGAGTGAATTTGTGAGTCATTGGTGCATTTTAGAGGCTCCTTAGCTCATATTTGGAGAAAACTTGACTACCTGCTTTAACCCCCGAGTGCCTAAACGATCATAACTTTCTCATATGAAGTCTATTTTTTGAACTCTAGAGCTTGTTGGAGAAGTTGAAGTTGACCCTTCTATGGGATTAGCGAATCAAGGGGGCACCTAAGGATTTCACAAAGCAAAAAAGGACCCTTAAAAGGGGAATCCATTAAATTTTAAGATTGGTTTAAACTTTGGATTTTGACAGGTCTAGCAAGAGTCATCCAAGGGTAGCCAAAGCGAGGCAGAGGGTGAAGCTAAGTAAGGCTTGAGAAACACGTCTTCTTGGGCACTAGGGCATTCAACAAAGCTGACTTGAGGTTGGAAGAACTTTAAACCCCCTCAGACGATTGCTAGCTTAGGCTAAGTGCACGTAGCATTCTTGATTGAATTAGGATGATGATAGGAACTCATCAAGTACAAGAGCATTAATTTCTCAAGTCCAAGTGTCAGCTAAGAGATCATGAAACAAAAACCTAACGAAAAGAACTTAATTTCAATGTTGCAAGAACTTAAACATATAACAAAAAGACGATTCCTGATGTGTACATTGAGACAAGGCAAGAGTTTAAAAGAATTAAGAACCAAACAAGTAATTGAGAACAAAGAAGTAGAAGCAACCAAAACGTGTATTGAGTGGTCAAGGAAGATAAATTCACGAAACTTAGATCAGGAAAGCACATAGGTGAGTCAGATCAACAAAGCCTTAGGTCATCGAAAGCAAGTGTGAAGACCACAAAACATTCATGGGCACAACAATTGAATAACTATCCTTACAAATTGAGCTCAAAGACTAGTGAGTGTGAAATGGCTTAAAGCATGGAAAACTAGAAGGAGGGTTAAATTTACTGTATTTAGAAAGACCAGAAGGACCCTATGTTGAAGATAAATGTACAAGCTCATTTTCATATGAGCCATGCTTGGATAAATTTACCAAATATAAAGATAAAGAAAAAGTGGAGGAAAAAAGGAACAATAATAAAAGAAAAAGTCTAGTCAAAATTCATGATGAGTAAGAGATACAATATCTTGCCTTGTAGTTAGTAGCATGTAGTAGAGAAAGTGGTGAGTTAAGAAGAAGGCACAAACTTCTTCACATGCTCATTGGTTATAAAAGTGAAGTGGGAGCACATTCAAAACAAGGAGAGAAAGAGGCAAGAGCTCCCAATAGTCGGATCTGGCCATTTTGTCATTTTGGCTTCCCTTAGACTCCTTCCAACCGCACGTCAGTTTGTACACTGCTCTGTTGTAGAGCTCATATCTCAGTGCATATGTAACCGTTTTGTGCGTTTAAACATTAATTGGAAAGCTTATCTCGTGTACTTTCTGCATATCAAATATCTCTTTGAAAGCATATGTAATCTGTGAGATATCAGTGAAAGGGTGAAGTCCAGTTTTTTAGTATACCTGTGTAGATAGGTAGTCTATTTTGGTCGGTTAATTTTTCTGACCAAAACACATCCAAATTGCATGATTTTTGTCTTGTTGGAAAGCTCGAGTTCATCTTTGACAGTTGTCTTTCCTAATCAAAACTTGTCCAAATTAAGTGATTTATAGCTTTTTAGAAAGCTCTCTTTGTCTACTTTGATTGACTAAAGTCTCAAGTCCATTTGAGTTTTTTATTGAGAGCAGCAAGCTATCTAAGGTGCAGATGTTTGTCCAAGTGTTGGACATACAAGGGCTCACTACACACTTTCGTTGCGCATAGGAGAACTCATTCTCCACAATTGGTATCAGAGCAAAATTGGTGCTAAATCTTCATCAACAGAGAAACAGATAAAGAAAAGCAAAAGAGGAGCTACAAAACAAGGAGGATCTTCACAGCAAAGGACCATAACTATTCGAGGTAACTCTCAAAGTCTTTGATACTCTTCAATGGCTGACTTGGGTCAACAAGTAGAGAAGTTGGATAAGGATAACTATCCTATGTGGAGGCTTAGAATGACCAACTACCTAATGGGCAAAGGCTTATGGGGTATTGTGAGCGGCGATCATGCTCAACCTCAAATCAATCAAGCTATGGCCGCCGAAGTCATGTTCCTCATTTCGCAAGTCATTACTAATGCCATGGTAGATTATATTCAACATCTCGAGAAAGCTAAGGATGCTTGGGAAGCTCTTGAAAGGGTGTATTCAACAAATACCAGAGCTAGGAAACTTCAACTCAAGAATGAGTTGAACACAATCAAGAAAAGTTCGAGTCAATCCATAGTTGAATATACTTTGAAGATTAAGGAGCTAAGCAATGCTTTAGCTTCTATTGGCACAATGGTTGAAGACAAAGATCTTGTGTGTTATACTCTCAATGGCTTGAGAGAAGATGAAAGATGGAATCCTTTTATAACTTCCATTAGCTTGAAAGATGTATATCCAAGTTTTGAACAACTAATCCCTCATCTTGTCACAGAAGAGCTTAGCTTCGGTGGTCCCAAAGGAAAGGACAGCCACAACCAAATGTTATATGAAGGTTAAGGGAAAGGAAGAAACTCAAGAGAAGGCTCAAGAGGAAAAGGAAGAGGTCACAACCACTCCAACTACAATCAAAACAATTCGGAAGACAACAAGGATGCATCAAATGCCAACACACAAGGAAGAGGTTGAGGTAGAAGTAAAGGAAGAGGCCGAAGCTCCTACAATTCTCATAAAGGTATAACATGCCATCATTGTGGTAAAGTAGAACACTATGCTAGTGATTGTTGGCTGAAGAATGGAAGACCAAATGGAGGCCATCAAAGGAACCAAAGAAACTATGCAAGCACCTCAAGTGAAGGAAGCAAGGACACACTACTTGCAATGAGACATGAGTATAGAAGCTCTTGTGAAGATGACAAAAAATGGTACATTGATTCAGGTTGTAGTAACCATATGTCATGCCAAGGAAGTTTGTTCACTAATCTACAGGTACCAAGTGGAAAAGGATGTGTTGAAACAAGTGATGATACTCAACACATGATTGAACACATTGGAGATATAAGGCTTGGAGATACAAGTAGAGCAAAGGTACTATCTAATGTTCTTCATGTTCCTACAATTTCAAAGAACTTGATTTCAGTAGGACAAATGGTAGAGAAGGGTTTCCATGTCATATTCAATGAGAATGGGTGCTTCATAAAGAATCCAAAGGAAGGCTTCAAGGTCATTTGCTCGAGGTAGAAGAGAAGGAAGAATGTTCACTTTGGATGTCCAACATCCCCATGGAAAGGTCATGTACATTCAATGTGGGAACAAGAAGATTTCAGAGCTTGACTTATGGCACAAAAGAATAGGACACATCAACATTCCAAAGCTGAAGGACATGAGCAAACATGAAGTGGTAAGAGGTCTTCCAAAATTTAATAGCATTGGACTACATGAGTTATGTGAAGCTTGTCAACTAGGAAAGCAAACGAGGCAGCCATTCAAAAGGAGAAATTATGTGGCTCCAAATGTCTTGGACTTGATACATACGAATGTATGGGGACCAACCCAAGAGGCATCAATGGCTGGTAATAGATTTTTTGTCACCTTCATTGATGATCACTCAAGAAAGGTATGGCTGTTTTATATGAAGCAAAAATCAGAGGTGTTTTCTATATTCAAAAGATTCAAAGCTGAAGTTGAAAAGGAAACAGGAAGGTCTATCAAAACCTTAAGGTTTGATGGTGGAGGAGAATACTTCTCCAAAGAATTTTCAGATTTTCTACAAGAGAATGGGATCAAAAGGCAATTCACTTGTAGGTATACACCACAACAAAATGGAGTAACTGAGAGGAAAAATAGGCAAATTGCTGAAATTGCAAGATGCATGCTCAACGAGATGAAAGTACCATTGTACTATTGGGCTGAAGCTACCACAACTGCCATTTACTTGATGAATAGGTGCACAACATCGGGAATACATCACTTGACTCCAGAAGAGGTATATTTCGGTAAGAAACCTGATCTTACACACCTCAAAGTGTTTGGATGTGTTTGCTTTGTTCATATTCCACAAGAAGTTAGAACAAAGATGGAACCAAGATCAGAAAAATGCATTTTCATCGGCTATTAGACGAAGCAAAAAGGATACAAGTGTTACAAACCTAGAACAAAGGAATTAAGAGTCTCGCGAGATGTGGTCTTTGATGAACTAAGACCATGGTATGAAGATAAAGGAAAGGAAAAGATTCTTGAAGAAGATTGTGATGATTATGCAGGAACAAATCAAAGAGAAGTTCAACAATCAAGCACAAAGCTTTCAGGTCCAAAGGCATCTACATCAAATGAAGAATATTCAACATGGAGGGGGAGTCATTCTTTGTCTCCAAATTCAGCTCATAGTAGAGCTGAGGAAGCAAGTGCTACTCCAAACAGTGAGGTAGATGCAACTGAAAAAGAATATGAAGAGGTAATCACTCCGATGGTAAAGCTAAATAGGTTAAAGAAGCAACTCTCTAAAGGCAATGAAAGAAGATCTTCAAGGACAAGGTATCCAACTCAAAGGTTGAGTTATGATAGTTTTATGGCGACACATTTTGCATACATGATGCAGGTTATCAAAGACAAAGAGCCTGAGACATATGAAGAAGCTTGCACACAAAAGGAATGGAAGCAAGCTATGAAAGAGGATATCAAAGCTCTCAAAGATAATCACACATGGGAGCTAGTGCCAAAGAAAGAAGGTATGAAGATTGTTCCAAACAAATGGGTGTTTAAAGTAAAGAGGAATGTTGATGGTTCACTAGCTAGATATAAAGCTAGATTAGTTGCCAAAGGATTTAAACAAACACAAGGCATAGATTATGATGAAGTTTTCAGCCCCATTGCAAAGATGGGAACTATCAGAACCTTAATAGCAATTGGTGCTTCAAGGAGATGGCCATTATATCAACTCGACATCAAAAATGCCTTTCTCAATGGAGAACTACAAGAAGAGGTATACATGAGTCAACCGGTTGGATTTGAAGATGAAAACCATCCAGATTTTGTTTGCAGCTTGAAGAAGGCACTTTATGGCTTGAAGCAAGCACCAAGAGCATGGAATCAGAGATTGGTAGAGTATCTAAATAAGTGTGGATACAACCCAAGTAGTGCAGATCCTTCGTTGTACATGAAGAAGGAAGAAAATAGAGAGGTATATATTTGCATATATGTCGATGATCTCATCATAACAGGAAATGATGTTACAGGGATTAAAGATATCAAAAGGAAGCTTGGTGAGGAGTTTAAAATTTCAGATCTTGGAGAGCTGAAATATTTTTTAGGAATTGAAGTTGTTTATGGAAAGAGTGGCTGATGCAAAAGAAGTACTTGTTGGATGTTCTTTTCAGATTTGGAATGAGTGAATGCAAACCACTCACTCAACCCATGGACACAAATACAAAGATTTGTTCAAATGATGGAGAACCATTGGAAGATGTAATGACATACAAAAGCATTGTAGGATCATTGATCTATGCAAACATTACAAGACCTGATTTGTCTTATGTTGTTGGTGTACTTTCTCAGTTTATGCAAGCCCAGACAAGTGAACACTTAAATTCAGCCAAGAGAGTGTTGAGATACATAAAGCATACAGTTAATCATGCTTTGTTTTACAAGTTTGATGAAGAACTGTAGGTCAAAGGCTTTAGTGATGTTGATTGGGCAGGTTCAAAGGAAGATAGAAGATCAACCTCAGGTTATGTGTTCATGATAGGAAGCAAACCTATCACATGGAGCTCAAAGAAACAACCTACTATTGCACTTTCATCTATGGAGGCTGAATATAGAGGATTAGCTTTTGCCACATGTGAAGCAATGTGGATTAAAAAGCTTTTGGTTGATCTTGGAGTGCAAGTTGGAACCATCTCTATATATGGTGATAACATGTCAAGTATTTACTTGGCAAGCAATCCTATGTTTCATGCAAGGAGCAAGCACATAGAGGTCCACTACCACTATGTAAGGGAGAAGGTGTTGAGCAAAGATGTGGAGGTAAAGTTCATCAGAACCAAAGAGCAGGTTGTAGATATGTTTACAAAGTTCTTGGATGCTTCTAAACTCAAAGGTTTCAAGGATGCGATAAATTTGAAGGACATGGATGAAGATAACTCCCAAATGAGCTTGAGGGGGAGTGTTGAAGATAAATGTACAAGCTCATTTTCATATGAGCCATGCTTGGATAAATTTACCAAATATAAAGATAAAGAAAAAGTGGAGAAAAAAAGGAAAAAATAATAAAAGAAAAAATCTAGTCAAAATTCATGATGAGTAACAGATACAATATCTTGCCTTGTAGTTAGTAGCATGTAGTGGAGAAAGTGGTGAGTTAAGAAGAAGGCACAAACTTCTTCACATGCTCATTGGTTATAAAAGTGAAGTGGGAGCACATTCAAAACAAGGAGAGAAAGAGGCAAGTGCTCCCAGTAGTCCGATCTGGCCATTTTGTCATTTTGGCTTCCCTTAGACTCCTTCTAGCCGCACGTCAGTTTGTACACAGCTCTGTTGCAGAGCTCATATCTCAATGCATATGTAACCATTTTGTCTATTTATACATTCATTGGAAATCTTATCTCATGTACTTTCTGCATATCAAATATCTCTTTGAAAGCTTATGTAATTTGTGAGATATCAATGAAAGAGTGAAGTCCAGTTTTTTAGTATACCTGTGTAGATAGGTAGTCTATTTTGGTCGGTTAAGTTTCCCAACTAAAACACATCCAAATTGCATGATTTTTGTCTTGTTGGAAAGCTCTTGGCATCTACTTTCAGTCTCCCAAATATCTCATTGAGATCATTTATATTCTGTGAGATATCTATCAGATAGTAAAGTCCAGTTTTATAGTGTACTTATGTGTGCAGGTGGTCTATCTTGGTGAGTTGAGTTTCCTGATCAAAACTCATCCATTTATCTTGTTGGAAAGCTATTTGTGTCTACTTTCTCTATATCAAATATCTTTCTCAAAGGATATGTATTCAGAGATTTATCAATCCGAGAGTGAAGCTCAGTTCTTTAGCATATCTATGTGGACAGGTAGTTCATCTTTGACAGTTGTGTTTCCTAATCAACTTCCTTACCTTCTAAATTCTTTTAGCCACAACTTCCTTACCTTCTAACTTAGATTTTGAATGCTTAGTTATCAGAAACTTTACACTGTGCATTCAGATCTAAGCAAAGCTCTAACACGAAACTATGCACGACTATGAGAGCTTTATCTGCAGACTTTACATATACATTTTCCTATTGATCATACACACAACCTCAAAAGCATTAGACCATGGAACTTTGAACATAGCTTGACTAACTTCGAAATTAGATGTGTACAAAAGATTTCTTGATCCACTTGATCAGGTTGAGAGAAATCAGAGAAAGACTTGACGTTAACTCAGGAAGATAACTCTCTACACATCTATCACATGAACTCTTGACTTCTAATGACTCTCACACTTTTTCCTTTAGATTATTGGCTTATATACATATGATTCTAGACTCATCTTGCATCTATTACATTATTCCTTTATTGTTCTAATGAACATCTATACTTATTATACAAGAATTTTCATCTGTAATGTACATATGTATACAAGCTACATTTCTGAGATCTCTTCACTTTCTTCAAATGACTTCTTGAATTCATTTTGATTTCTGATCTGCTTCAAGCACTTCATAATCATCAATTGGTGATTGATTTGCTCCACCAGCTCCCCCTCAATCACTAATTGTGATTATTCCATTCTTCTTTATTCTTGCCATCTCTTTAAACTTTTGTAATTTAGGTCCATCTAAGCTCTTTGTCAACATATCTGCAACTTTCTCTTTTGTTGGTGTATACAAGACTTCAATCTCTTTATCAAGTACCTTTTCTCTCAAGAAACGATACCGAATCTCTATGTGTTTAGTCCTAGCATGAAAAACAGGGTTAGCTGCCAAATATAATGAGCTCATATTATCCCCAAAAATAATTGGAGTACTCTGATCAATTCCAAAACTCTTCAATAAGGTCTTCAACCATATCACTTCCTTTGCAGCCTCTACCATTCCTCTATACTCAGCTTTTGTGGATGACAAAGCAACTCTATGTTGCTTCTTGGAGCACCATGAGATTAACTTATCTCCAATATAACAGAGATAATCATGAGTGGACCTTCTATCATCTGAATTACCTGTCCAATCTGCATCACCAAACACTTTGATTCTTGTGTCAGAAGTAAAACCATAATACAAACCTTCACTCAGGGTTCCCTTGATATATCTAAGTACCCTTTGAGCTACAATCCAATGAGTTTTCTTTGGACAATGCATAAATTGTGATAAGACACCAACTGCATATGATAGATCTAGTCTTGTCAAGGTAGCATAGATCAAACTACCTACCAAACTCTGGTATTTCTTCATGTCATTAAATTCTCCTCCTCCATATCTACTCAGTTTATGATTTACCTCCAATGGTGTGGTTGAAGACTTACAATTTTCCATGTTGAACTTAATCAGAAGATGCTTCAAGGATCTCTCTTGTTTAACATATACTCCATGTTGAGTATACACAACCTCATTCCTAAGAAATAAGCCAAGTTTCCCAAATCACTTATCTTAAACCCCTTTTCTATTTGCTTCTTAAGTTCCTTGATTCTTTGAGCATCTGTACTTGTGACAATAATATCATCAACATAAATACACATATATATGAACCCATATTCACTTGCCTTCACTAGCAAGCTACTAGCTGCTTTTAAAGCTTGATATCCAGATTCATTCAAGAATTTGATAAGCCTATAATTCCATGCCCTTGGGGCTTGCTTCAAACCATACAAATCTCTCTTGATCTTACATACATATTTTGATCCAATTGAATCCATGAAACCCTCTGGTTGCTCCATGTATACCTCATCTGCAATATATCCACTCAGAAATGCATTCGTCACATCTAATTGAGACAACTTCCATCCTTTACAAGTAGCAATAGCAATTAGGGTTCTAATTGTAGACATCTTAGAAACTGGGCTAAAAGTTTCATCATAGTCTACCCCATAAGTTTGAGCATAACCTTTAACCACAAGTCTAGCTTTGTACCTAGATACCTCACCATTTGCAAACCTCTTTGTCTTATATACCCACTTGTATCCAATTACCTTCTGATTATTCGGTCTTGGCACCAATTCCCATGTCTCATTCTCAAGTAGAGCATCATACTCTTCTTGCATTGCTTTTTCCCAATTCTGTTTTCCTTTAGCTTCTTCATATGTGGTTGGATCTTCATCTATCTTCACAATATAAGAATAATCTTTTGTTGTTAAGAAAGATGTATCATAGCTATACCTGATAGGTTCCTTTCTTTATCTCAAAGATCTTCTGACCTCTGCGTTTCTTGAAGTCTAAGCTGCATTTGATTCTGGATCAAATCTTGGCCTACCTTCATCATTATCCTGTAATTTATTTTTACAATCATCATCATCAATATCTTCTTCATATATTTCACTTTTGTCTTTCCTTTCCTTTGAATTTCTTCAAAATCTGCATGATCATTAGTTGACCATGTATACCATGTGCTTTGCTCCCACACATCTGTATGAACCAACTCAAGCATATTTGAATACTTGTATCCTGATTTATTGTATGAATGTATGTGAGCTTTACCTATGTGACAAGCTTCACACTTGTATACCATGTGTTGACCTTCAACATTCGGCAATCGGAGCACTACATCATTTTTTGACATTTCTTCATAGCTCTCTCATTGAAATGACCTAGCCTTTTATGCCATAGGTCTAACTCTGCCATCTTTTAACTTCCATAAGTAAACAATGCCTATCCCACATTACCTTGGACCTTGAGAGTAAACAAGCCTTCAACATTCGGCAATCGGAGCACTACATCATTCTTTGACATTTCTTCATAGCTCTCTCATTGAAATGACCTAGCCTTTTATGCCATAGGTCTAACTCTGCCATCTTTTAACTTCCATAAGTAAACAATGCCTGTCCCACATTACCTTGCAGATTGATAAGCTAGATAGGGAAAACTATCTAGCTTGGTCCATGAGGATGGAGGCACACCTCACGAGCAAAGATTTGATGGCATTCATTATAGGAGAAGAAGAAAAGCCTGAGTTTGATAGAAATGGAAGCCTTACATATTGTCCCTAGAATTGTCATTAGATCATTTTACTCTTGATCTTAATAATTTTAGATCATTTTACTCCTAATTTTGAGTAGGACATTAAGGGATATAGTGATAGGAGTGCAAGCCAAGCTATATACTCCAAGGATAAGAGAAAGAATGCCAAAGGAAAGCAGTCTACTGGTGATGAAGGATCTTCAAGCCAAGTTTATTTCACAAGAGGGAAGATGAATTCAAGAGGCAAAGGAAGGGTAGGTAAGAACACAGATAATGTTAAAGCTTGTTGGATTTGTGGTAGAACAACTCATTTGGCAAATGATTCTTGGTATAACAATCAAAATGGTGGAATTCATAATCAGAGTTTCAATCAAAGAGGTAGAGGAGATAGAAATCAAAGAGGTAACTTCAGAGGAAGAGATGGTAGGACTTCATATGCTAGAGGAGGTGGATGAAGCTTTCAACCTCAGTCCTATAAAAACACTTATTACAATTATGCATCAGATGAGAAGGATGACTTGAATCTCATCTTGAATGCAACACATGAAGCAATAGAAGAAGATCAAAGAGTATTCTATATTGACTCAGGATGTAGCAATCATCTGAGTGGCAACATATCATTGATGACTGACATGGAGGCAAATGTGAGTGGACATACAATTCAAATAGGAGAACACCAAGCATATGGTGGAAAGCATTGGATTAGTGAAGACAAAGAGTGGAAGCACACTCTTGAGTAAGGTACTTTATGTTCCTACTATTCCCAAAAACTTGATAAGTGTAGGACAAATTGTGGAGAAGGGATATGAAGTCAGATTCACAAATGATGGTGTTTATGTGCAAGATCCAAATGAGGGATATAGAAGCATCATTACAGGTCAAAAGAAAGGAATAACTTTTACTCTCACTTCAATCTTTCGGATCCTCTATAACTCAATCTTTACACTTCTTCATGTTGTCTTCAATACTTTAATCTTGTCCACCTTCAATTTGAAGAAACTTCAATGTCTGCAACAGTCGGGACTTCAAATGCTCTTCCCTTCTCTTTATATTGCACACTTTGCTCTGATACCACTGATGGAGACCCCTAAATCTCCAATTGCTTGATCTATACTAATTTAAGAATAGTTCTATATCAATCATAGACCAAAATTTACACAAATGTTATCATGATTTACAAAATCATTCACAAACACTTCTCTGTGTGAAGTTTCTTCTTCTTCAAAAGTCTGCTTCAGAGATTAACTTCATTACCTACAAACATCTTCAAATTACTTCAATCTAATGACGCTCATACCTCCATGCTAACTTTGTGCAATCATAACATTCATTAGAACTTCAAAAAAATCATTAAAACCTTGATTTGATCATTAAGACCAAATGTATGTCAGAAACTATCTCTCTAAATAAGCGACTTTGACATAGTCAACTTCTCAAGTTGATTTCTCACAGCACAAGTTCCATTTTGATAAAGGCTTTTAACCACAACTTCCTTACATTCTAACTTAGATTTTGAATACTTATTTATCAAAAACTTTACACTATGCATTGAGATCTAGGCAAAACTCTAACACAAAAATATGCACGACTATAAGAGCTTTATCTATAGAATTTACATATACATGTTCCTATTGATCATACACTCAACCTTAAAAGAATTAGACCATGGAACTTTGAGCATAGCTTAATTAACTTCTAAATTATATGTGTACAAAATATTTCTTGATCCACTTGATCAGGTTGAGACAAATTAGAGAAAGACTCGATGCTAACTCAAGAATATAACTCTATACACATCTATCACATGAACTCTTGACTTCTAATGACTCTCACACTTTTTCCTTTACATTATTGGCTTATATACATATGATTCTAGACTCATCCCATGTCTATTACAATATTCTTTTATTGTTATAATGAACATCTATACTTATTATACAAGAATTTTCATCTATAATGTACATATGTATACAAGCTACATTTCTGAGATCACTTCACTTTCTTCAAATAACTTCTTGACTTGATTTTGATTTTTTATCTCCTTCAAGCACTTCATAATCATCAATTAGTGATTGCTTTGCTCCAACATATGAGACTCAGCAAAGACCTCAACTAGTCTTAACCCAGTAGCCACCCCCACCAGCCAATGTAATCTCAGTCAAATATGTTGTTGTAGAAGAAAATCTCAACAGAGCTTTAGTGCATTCTTCCCCCCTGATCACTGAAAGTAATCCTAATTAAAATAGTTTTGACTCCACCCATGTAGATAGCCCACCTACATACTACATTGAATCGCCACAACACATGGAAACATATCAATATGATATTCCACCATTGGAACCCAATTGGGAGCCAGATTATGCTAATGTTATGTATGCTAATCTTGACCCATGACTCCAAGTGAGAAAACCAAGACCATAGGGCCCTAAAGGACCATGTTTTAGGTGCCAAGGAGATCACTTCATAAAGGATTTTCCACATCCTCCGATAGCAGGGCAGACACAATATTACAACATTCAAGGCTTTTGTGTTGAATGTGGTAAAGAGCATATCATAAGAGATTGCCCTAAGAACCCTATTAATGCCTCAAAAGTGATGCCCATTAATGTGATATGTATTGTGCATACCTCAAATGGATCCCCACCTACATATGTGCCTATCCAAGCTGTAACAAGAGCCCATACACTGTTACAAAATCAACAACCTAATCCTGATAAAGTAGCTGAGACAAGCAAAGTTGGAGATTCTAGTGGAAGAAAAACCAAAACGTGGAAGGATTCAAGAGAAAGAATCATGAGGAAATGGAGTAAAAAGATAAATGTATTGGAAGGAAGTTTAAAAGAGAATAGAGCTAAAATCTTAGAACTAATTTCACAAGAGTCGAACCAGGAAACCCCTAATCAGAAACCCGAATCAATTTTAGTTGAACCCATACCTGAAAACCTAGACATGATGTTTCAAGCATACCAGGCAAGTTTAAGAGAAGGACCCCAAGTAGCTGAATTGAGTAAGAACTATCCAAGGGCTGACTTAAAAATTGAGAGAACTAAACTTTGCATGAAGATGGTAGAATTATCCCAGACCATGTTTGAAGCCTCACCATATATCAATTGGAGTAACATAACAAAAACAGAGCTACACTTTCAAGGACTACTGGAGAGGCTAGAACATTTGATTGCTAGCAACAAAAAGAATGAAGCAAAGATGGATCATAACACTCCCTTGATGCAAGAAGGTAAAGCACTATCTCTGTCTCGAGTACCTAACACGACATATTGGGAGAACCATTCTTCCACACATAAGTACTCACAAGGATTTCTGAGAGAAGAGCAAGGAACCAATCCTCCTATTCAAGAGATAGACGACTTACAGGAACAATTTCCCCAAGGCATACCCTCTATCTATGATGATGTAGAGGAAGAGCAGCTTAGTGAACAAATGGAGTTTGAATCCAATTCCTTACAAGAATTACCCCAATTCACAGGACCTTGGGAAGCTAAGTCTATCAGTATGAGAGCACCCACCATAATAGTCAGAAATGAAGAGTCAGTGATCCCTAGAAACACGGAAGTGATCAAAAACGCTAAACTGCAATGTCATCTCACTTTAGAAGGACTACTGAAAATTAAACCTGAGTTGTGGAAGCACGTAGGAAAAACAAACTTCTAGAGACATCTACCACCCACTCTCAGGAAGGTTCACACAAGAAGGTGTCAGAAATACCCGTTGAAAGAATCTGAGATATGAGCAAGGGAGAGGAAGGTAATACCTATCCTCCAATAACCCATCATGGCTACACCACCAAAGCCATCCTTGATTCAGGTGTAGGAGTAACCATCACTACCACTGCTTTATGGAAATGTTGGGGTAAGCCAGCACTAAGACCCACAAGAATGAAGCTACAAATGGCTGATGGACATATTGAAAAACCATTAGGCTTACTAGAAGGGATATATCTCACCACTTGTGGTGTACAATTTGAGCACACCTTTGCCATTTGTGAGTTTGGAAGTAATCATGCTTACGAAAATGATATTAGGATGACCATTCATGCACCAGTTGCAAATTGTACAAGATTGGGGAACTAAATCCTTGTACTTGCAACATTTAGGAGTGACCACCAAAGTTAATCTGAAGGATTATTTCCATCGAGATGTACCCCCAATTCAGTGGAATACCATCCATAAGACACCTGAAGAAAGAAAATTTGTGCATTCATTAGAATCAGATCCCTCATGGTTGCACGAGGACACTCATCTATGGATGTGTAAGATAGCCAAATAAGAAGAAGAATTATTAGAAGCTAGAACTTTAGGTTCAAAATGACATCCATGAACCCTTCTAGATCCTGCTTATGCATCGATAGTGTTTTCTGATGAGGAATTTGAGCCTCACAGTTGCGAAAAGATCTTAGCTACTATGGATATAGCAGTAAACAAAGAACAATAGGCCCCTCACTATGATGAGGATGGATATGACATTTCAATCTTTAGGATAGAACCCTTAGAGGAAGAGCCCATCTTAGAAGAATGCAAGGAATTGGCCCAAGAGGTAGACGAAACGAGTGATGAGGACCTAGAGTTCATTATCATGGAACCATTTTCTTCAATAGAAGAGGAGTATATTTACTTTGTGGAAGCCACTACCCTAGAGATGGAAAAGGAAAATCAAACTGAACAACCCAAGTCACTCACAGAAGATAAAGAAAGGAAGCACAAAAAGAAGAGAGAGAGAGCACCTATGATAGAAGAGGAAGAACCCCTCATGGAAGTATCAAAGAACTTTAGAAAGTATGATATAGAAGACAAAAGAATCGTGATATGGATGCCTAAACAAGAACCAAGCATTGGATAAGTGTATAATAATCGAGAAAAAACCAAAAAAAACATAATCATGATAGAAGATGGAGAAGAGAAATGCACATACATAGGGCATGATTTAACGATGGAAGAAGAAAAAGAGTTAATTGGCCGATTGCGAGAATATAGAGATGTGTTTGATTGGAGCTACAAGGGCTAAAAAGGAGTAGACCCAGATGTATGCTCACATAGAATTCCTATGAAACTAGAGGCCAAGGCTTCTAAGCAAAAACCATACACTTATAATGATAACTATGCTACCAAGATTAAAGAGGAGGTAGATCGATTGATAGAAGTAGGATTCATTTATGATATTGAGCACACTGAATGGGTATCCCCCCATTGTGGTCGTGCCTAAGAAAAATGGGAAATTGCATGTGTGTATTAACCTTAAAAAAGTTAATGCCACCATGATTAGAGATAGTTATCCTCTTCCTATCACAGAACACTTATTAGAACGAGCTGCGACCAAGGAAGTCTACAGCTTCCTTGATGGATTCTCAGGCTATAATCAGGTAGCCATTGCTCCTGAAGATCAACGTAAGATAGCATTCGCCATAGAATGGGGCATATTTTCATTTCGTGTGATGCCATTTGGTCTTACAAATGCACCCACCACGTTTCAACAATTAATGTGTCATGTCTTTAAGGAATTCCTATGGAAAAACTTGGAATGTTTACATGGATGATTTTTGTGCTCATTCTAACATGAGGTAGACCCACATCCCTGAATTAAGGCAAATTTTTGACAAATGTCGAGAATATCAGGTCTGCTTGAACTTAGAAAAGTGCATTTTCATGGTCAAGCAAGGCAAAATTCTAGGACATATTGTGTCAAAAAATGGAATCTCTATGGACGAAGATAAAGTCAGAGTGATTGCAGATTTACTTAGGCCAAAAAATGTAAAGGAGTACAGGCTTTCATGGGTCATTGTGATTATTATCAATGATTTATGCACATGTACGCAATCATAGCAAAGCCTCTGTACTCTCTTGTGACCAAGTTTGAATGGATGGATGAATGTGAGAAATCATTCAATGAACTCAAACGACGCTTGTGTTCAGCACCCATATTAACTACACTAGTTTGGAGTAATCCATTCCATGTGCATGCGGATGCATCCAACTATGCCATAGGATGTGTGTTGACGCAACCCACAAATGAAAGCAATATAGATATTCCCATAGCTTACGCAAGTAGATAGTTAAATGCAGTGGAAAGAAATTACACCACTACGTAGCGTGAAGGATTAGGAATGATTTATGCAGTGAAAAAATTCAGGCATTACTTGTCAGATAATAAATTCAAGTTCTTTACGAATCATCAGGCATTGTTGTACTTAGTCAATAAGCCTTGCAACACTAGATGATTGATATGATGGTTTCTATTATTAATGGAGTACGACTTTGAACTAGTCATCAAGAAGGGAAGGACCCACCTTAGAGCCGATCATCTTTCACGATTAACTACGAGAGAAGCCCCTCAAGGGATGGCGGATGAACTACCAAGCGCATACTTGTTTAATCTTGAGATAGTACCTGAATGGGCCAAGATTATTGTCCCTATTCTCACATTTGGACCCAAGAATCCTAGGATGAAGATCAGAGAAGGAGAGATTACCAAATCTTAAAGATACCAGATACTAGCAGGAAGCATATATAAACAAGATAATCAAAAAATTCTTGCTTGTTGTGTAGACGAATCAAAATTAGCACATGTAGGTGCATTAAAGCAACATCACTCGAAACATTTTATAGAGCAAACTCTACACATACTAGGATTATATTGGCCTTCTATGGAAGCAGATGTCTATAGGCTATGTAAAGAATGCCCAGTCTATTGTGAAAAACCCTAGTGGAGCATGCCACTTTGTATCATGTGTCTCTTACACCAGAATGGAGTGAATCAATGGTAACATACTTGAGGATGAAAACATTCCCTCAAGGAATGACTTTAGCAAGACAATGAAGTCTAAAGCAGGAAGCTCAAGACTACAAACTTATTGGTGATAACTTGTATAAAAGAGGGAGAGATGGATACCTGAGATAGTGTGTTCATGAGAGTGATTATTTGAGCGTATTAGAGACTATGCACCAAGGTGTTGCAGGAGGTCATTTTGGCCCTAATAGGATAATCAATGCCATACTATTTGCAGGACTATGGTGGCCCACTCTTCACATGGATGCACGTACCTATGTAAGAGATGTGATTTGTGCCAAAGAACCCAACTTCCTACTAGCATAGATGAAATTCCATTGAAACCCATGACAGGGCGACGTGTATTCTCTAAATGGGATATAGACTTTGTAGGACCCATTAACCCCCCTTGCTAAAGGTACTCATGTTGAATACATCATAGTAGCAACAGATTATCTTACCAAATGCATGGAGGCTAAGGATACCAAAAAGAATGATGCACACATGGCTGCAAAATTCTTATTTGAAAATGCCTTTATGAGATATGGCTTGCCTATAGAACTATTGAGCGATCGAGGAACTCACTTTCTAGACCATGTCATTGAATATTTGTTACAGGATTTTATAGTGATTCATAAGAAATCCACACCATATCATCCCCAGGCCAACATTCAAGCAGAAAGTACTAACAAGATCCTTTGTAATGTAGTGAAGAGACTCATGAACAACAAACGTTTAGATTGGGACAAATAGTTACATCACATTATTTGGGAATATCAAGTGGCCTACAAGATCGTACTCAATGCAACTCCCTTTCATATGGTTTTTTGTCAAAATGCAGTGCTCCCTTTGGATTTTTTGATACCTACCCTTAAGGTTGCACAAGAACATCAGTGGATTTGCCATGAATTATCATCTATGATAATGGAGTTATAACGATTAGGAGAAAGCAGCAGTAGGCGTATATGCAACCAAGAAGTGACAGAAAGCTTATTTCGATGCACATGTCAAAGATAAAGGCTTAAAAGAAGTTGACTTAGTCTTAGTATATACACTAAAACAGCACACACAGAAGCTAGAGAAATGTGGTTATGGACCTATGATTATTAACAAACTATCGACAAGTGGAGCAGTACAATTAGCCTCTCTAGAAGGAGAGATAATGCCTAATTACATTAGTGGTTTTAGAGTCAGGCTTTATCAAGAACCTCTTATGGAAGATATACTTAGATGACTCATGTTGGCAAAGAAACTCAAGGAGGAAGAAAAGAGAATACCAAAGGAATCTCAGGTAGAAACTCTAGAACGCATTAAATCCATGAAATTAAGAAGACAAGGACTAGGGAGAGAACATTATAACCATCTCAACAACTCAAGGATAGATACCAGCACTGACAAAGAAACACCGAGATATCCTATGGCCATGTGTCAAACAAAGTTGATTGCCCATCCTAGCATGTTGGATATGAGACCATTCATTACATTCATGCTAGAACAAGGCAACACCCACCATGAGATTAGGGATTTAATTGATTCAAGTGTTGTGACTAGTGCAATTAGGTGGTCCCACTATAAGGACTCATGAATAGAAATGTGGCCAATTGCAGCATACCTCGTAGGGCTAGGAGGCATGGAAACCCCTTGCATGGGTGAGGTGGACCTTCCTATCCTCATACATGAGATGACCATGACTATGAAACTCCTAGTGTGCCATGATGATGACCTGATAGAACCATTAATCCTTGGCCAAGATTGGTTATATGATCACTCCGTGGACCTAAATCTTAGAAAATGCTCCCTACAACTTAGAACCTTAGACCAATAGCGAGTGATACTACTTGACTTCCCTAACAATACCTCACTTGAGGAATGTAACCCCTTACCAGATGAAATGAATGCGAAGGAGGACTAGAAGAGTTTTGGACAGATTCGTCAGTTGAGTTAGATCAATCCCATGTCAACCCACGAGGGCTTGGTGATGGATAGTTGCCACTTAGGAGGACGTCAAAAGATCTTTCCTTGGTCTTCCTTTGAACAAGAAGAGGATCACATCAATGGTGAGGTGGGTTACATTAGTGGACAAATGGGAACAATTGTCTCCTATAGTCTGTCCTCCACACTTCCTATGGACCTACCTAGATCTATTGTACAAAATGCCTCACTTCTTGATGGGCAAGTCACGCAAGTGTTGGACCTCCCTTCTTTTCCAAAGTAGATTGTCACCTAGACCTCTCAACCTCAACCACAAAAAATTCAACCAAGACTCAAGATCCCAAACCAATGACCATACCAGACGATCCAAAGGTGGAAGCAGTATGAACCTGTCAAAGCCACCCGCACAAAGCAAGTATGGGTGTCAAAAGGCCAGAAAGTACCAATACTTTCCAACAGCACAAGCTATGACAAGAAGAAGTCAAGGCAGAATCAAAGTCAACATCCTACCTCCCCTTGACCTTCTTCTCCATCGACGAGAACCCGACAAGTTTGGATCACCAAGAAGTACATCATGACCAACTGACCCACACCCACACACATTTGGGTAGCCAAGAACTGTCTTTTAGCTCAAAACTCAAGCCATGTAATATACATCCCTTCAAAATCACTTCACCCATCGACACCACCACTGCCCCATTCACCTTTTGTACCTCAGCAAGACATCCCAACCCCCCCACCAACTCTTAGAAGATGGATGCGGAAATGCATCCAAAAGCCTTTACACCATCCTTTGTATGACATGACACCTCTCCTGACTTTCACTCGTCCGTGTAATAATTCACCCACAACTAAACCTTGTACAAATTCATCCACGCGAACCCACTATCACTTGTAACAAAATCTCATCACAAGCAATGTATGCACTATCTGAAGCATGTAGGTTGTCTAGTGACATGCATTAGTTTCTGAGAAATCATTACATAAACCACCTCACAACACACGGCTACATGAGTTACGCATCAATTATGGAAATGGATTGCTGTCTCACTAACCTCCCATCCAACCCAACTCCCCTCCACTATCCCAATTCATAATAAGGGCTGCAGTGGAAGCCATAACATCTCCAATGCCCCACACTCTACCAGAAACCTTTACACCTAGTACATCCACCCTAATCCCCCCATCCTAATTAATCCATTCCTCACCCCTTCCCTTCCTTCCTTTCCCCTTCCTTCAGAACCTATTTTCCCATTTCCCCCACCAATGACCTTTTCACCAGTATCCCCTCCCAATCTGACTACATCACCTCTATCTTCTCCTCTACACCAACTAATCTATGAATCTCAACATGTAATATATTCCTTGACGTTTGTAAATCCAGTGTCACACCCACTTGTGCACACAATCACACCACTTTTCACCATTAGTTCACTCAATAACACATCCAATAACATGGATATTTCACCACCTACTACACCACCACTCACATCTACAATGTCACCACATCCTATAAGCACATCACAATTCTCTACTGTGACTACAACATTCACTTCCCCTACCCCACTTTCCCTTCCCTCTACATCTACCACCACAACAACATCATCTTCACACACCATATCATTGTTATTATCACCCATAGTAGATACTACATTTAGTCAAATGTTTGCATGCATGAATCAAGTTAGGAATGAATTTGCCTCCCTCGAAAGCAACTACCAGGCCTTGCAATAGACCACCACACAACTTCAGGCCCAATTAAACTCATTGACCATTAAGAATGCTTCTCTTAATGCACGTCATCAAGAACTCTGTGATGCCTATCACATGATGGAGTTGGAACTTGAGCAGAAGTCTAAAGAAGCTATTATCAAAATAGAGGAACAACTATGAGCCCAGATTGTTGTAATGCAATGCTGACAAGAAATATGGGGCTCTTAAGAAGACACCTCACCACAATGAAGGAAGAGAACCAAAGATTACAAGAGCAGAATCATGAGAACTTTGAAGCAGCCATGGATAGACCCAATGAACCACTCAGTCCAAGCAGGTTTAAAGCAGTCAATTCTGAGACCATGAAGTTACTCTTGGATAATCATGCACGTCTACTCAAACATTATGACTGGATCAATGAAGAATATGAGTGCTTACAGAGTGAACACACTAGCTTACAACTACAAGCACATGTACAACAACCTAGTGTTCAAGACTTCAACCCGCTAGAAATCATGGACGAACTTATCACATTACGGGCATGTGTTATTGACCTCCAAGCCTAGGTTACCACCCAATCAGAGCCTCCGAGACCTGACACCCCATCAGAAATCCGATCATAAGGAGAGAAAATCTCAATTCCACTCGAGGTGACTTATGAAGAAGAATATGAACCACAATCAGCCCCAGGTGGATGTGTCATGACAGAAGGGCAACACACAATTGAACTTCCTACTCCCACATGGCTCAAGTCCATTGAAGAGCTTGGGCAGACCTACTCAACATGCATAGAGGCACAACTCCATGTGATGGCCCTCATAAAAGAACGCATCCTACAATCACCTTATTTTGCTCAACTGGTGCCACGAAGGTACATATCCATCAACGAGCTTCAGTACAAACCTTATTTTCTCTACATGGCAAAATACCAGTTGAAGATTGAAAAGGAAATCAGAAAGAAGCCCATGCACACCACTCAGTTTGAACCAAAAGACTTACCCAGAGAGGCGAAAAAAGGTAAAATATTTCAGCCCAATTGGCACATAGAGTTGTTGCAAGAATATCTAGAAATGATGCATACATGGACCAAGGCCCCACTACACTTAAAGTACAATCCAGTGACATGATGTCGCTCCTGGACTGCATTCACTATTAAGGTTCAAAACAATAAGCAGTGTTAGGATTGGTTGAGTTATCCTTACTTCACACCACCTCGCAGTCCTTCGACAATAGGATACATGATGGCGAACATACGGCACTGGCTCCTCGACTTCATCGTATGACCAACGTAGCCGTGAAGATGATCGTTAAAATTTTTTACATGATGCAAACAGTGTTTAAAATCTTTCATAGAATCAAGGCACCTCACATGAACATCTGGGTTTTGAACATGGCAATGGAGACCTTGCATATGATATGAGCACAACGCCATCAATACGGGTGTGTTAAGCTTGGCACAATCGAATCAAATATTTGCTTGCATGCTACAAAATGACTTTTGAAGAAATGTTTACGGCTTGATTTTGGGAATATCACTCTGAAGTCTTCATTAGCCGATATAAACCCTTGAGGTTGTTCCATGTATACCTCATTTGATATGTATCCATTCAAGAATGCATTCTTTAAATCTAGTTGACTCAAAGTCCATCCTTTTGAAGCAGCAATAGCAATGATTGTCCTTATAGTTGACATCTTAGCTACAAGACTGAATGTCTCATCATAATATATGCCATAAGTTTGGGCATAGCCTTTCACCACTAGTCTAGCTTTGTAACTAGCTATACTTCCATCTGCAAGATTCTTCACTTTATAAACCCATTTTTCCAAGTACCTTCTTACCATTTGGTTTAGGAAAAAGTTCCCAAGTCTTGTTCTCCTCTAGTGCATTGAATTCTTCCTTCATTGCTTCTTACCTTTTGCTTCATCATAGTTCTGAGGTTCTTCATCATCTTTTACCATGTATACATAGTTCTTCTGAGTTATGTAAGAAGTATCATAAGAATACCTTTCTGGTTGCCTTCTTGTCCTACTTGACCTCCTTGGTTCACATTCTTCATGTGTGTCTGGATACACCTCTTCATCAAATATAGGATCATCTTCATTTCTTCTTGTTAATCCACTTCTGTATGTACTTGCTTGCATATAGTCTTCATCTTCATTTACCTGCACAATTGATTTTCCTTTCTAACATCTTCTTACCTCTTCTTCAAATTCTTCAACTATATGACTTTGATCTGCATACCAACTTTTCTAATCATCTAATGTAACATCTCTAGAAACAAGAAACTAATTGGTTAGAGGATTCCACAAAGGCTCTAGCCCATTTGCTTTTCATCATAACCAATGAACACATATTTTTTTGCCTTTGGTTCAAGCTTATGTCTAAGTTATGATGGCACATAAGCATATGCAATTGATCCAAACACTCTAAAATGATCTAGTGTTGGTTTCTTACCCCACCAAGCTTCATATGGAGTCATTCCATTTAGAGCTCCACATGGTAATCTATTTACAAGATATGTAGGTGTATTTACAACCTCAGCCCAAAGATAATTTCGTCAATTCTTCTCCTTCAGCATAGCTCTAGCAAACTCAACAAAAGTCCTATTTCTTCTTTCTGCTACACCATTTTGTTGTGGTGTATACCTACAGGTTATTTCTCTCTTAATACCTGCATTCCAAAGATAATCATTGAACTCTTGGGAGAAGTATTCTCCCCCTCCATCAGACCTCAGTCTCTTGATCTTTTGACCTGTGACTCTCTCTGCATATGCATGAAAATTTTTGAAAGCTCCAAACACTTCTAGTATTTCCTTCAAAACATATAAAGTTATCCATCTTGTAGCATCATCGATGAAAAGAACATAATACCTTGAGCCACTGATACATCCTTCTTTTGTTGGTCCCCATACATCTGTATGAATGAGATCTAGTACTCCATCATGTTTGAATCCTTTCTTTTGAAATGGTAACCTGCGTGCTTTTCCCATCTGACATGCTTCACATTTATAAACCATATGTTGACTCTGCACATTTGGTAGTCCTAGTATATACTAATTTGCAATCATAGCTTTAATTCCCTTTTCATTGAAATGACATAATCTCTTATGCTAGAGATCAAGTTCTGTAATCACTCCTTCACCATGTGTGAGCAATGTTTGACCAATGTTCCCTTGCACTCTTAAAGTAAAGAGTCTACCTTCTTTCGTACCACAAACAATCTCATTATATCCATTCTCTAGATCTTCAACAAATACTCCTTCATTTGTAAACCTGGCTTGAAAACTTTTTTCAACTATCTATCCCACACTAATCAAGTTCTTAGGTATTGTGGGAACATACAAAACATTGGTTATCAAATATGCTCCACTCTTGCATTTCACTTTTCCAATTGAATGTACACTATGTCTTGTATTATCACCTGTTTGAACTGTATGACTAGAAATGCCTTTTTCCAATTCTGACATCAATTCTATGTTTCTTGACAAATGATTAGAACATCCAGAGTCAATGTAAAATACCTTTAGATCTTCTTTATCTAATGTGGTGATTAAATTCATCATCAATTATTCATTCTATGTGTCATTTGCATAATTGTAGTAGGTGGTGTTGTAGGATTGATTTTGTCCCCAACTTCTTCCTCCACCTCTACCATAGCCTCCTCTTTGATTTTGTCTACCTCTCTGAGAATAACTTTGATATCTTCCACCCCTACCTCTGTTATTGTTATTCTGATTTTGATTTGATCCTTGCTGATTATGCCAACAGTCATGAGCCAAATGATTACTCAATCCACAAATCCAACATGCCTTCTTGTTGTTATTTTGATTACCTCTTCCTCTTCCAAAACCTCTTGCTCTTCCTTTGCCAGTGCCTTTACCTCTTGCATAATAAAATTGAGAAGTTGGTTCCTCTTCATCCTTTGCTTCACCTTTATCTCCTTTCTTTTTGTTCTTCATGTACATTACAGAACTTTGTCCTTTATCTCCATCTCACTTCAAGTCTTCCTCAAATGTGAGCATCAAACCAAGCAATTGATTCAAATTTGGAACATAATGATTCAAAGAAAGTTCTGTTGACAAGACAAAAGGTTTCAACCTTTCATCTCCTCTCAAACCTACAAGCAATTGAGCAATCAATCTATGATCCTCAATATCTTCATCTATGGATCCAAGAATATCTGTTAGATCCTTCATCTTAGTGACATGATCACTAATATTTTGACTTGGCTTCTTCTTGAATGTAGTAAACTATAACCATAGACTTGCTTTCCTTTCTTTGGTAGTACTTTGGAAATGATATTCCAATTCATTCCATATATCTTCAACTGATTCCAATCTTCTCATGTGATCTGAAATTGTATTGTAGATGTAAGCTTTTGCACTTCCATCCTTCTTCTGCCAATGCTTTAAAGCATCCAATTCTTCTTTCTTTGGTCGGCTTTCATCTTCAAATACTGGCTTCTCTTCTTCACATGTTATGTACACCATGAGATCATTACTCATAATTAAGGCTTCCATTCTCATTACCCATGCAAGATAATTATCTCTGTCTAGTTTGTCAATGGAGATATGATCTGCCATAATTATTTGCTTCTGCTTCAACCTGTGAGTTTAAAGGATAAAGAATAATAAATTTTGAAGTTTTTTATGTATGAATATACTTTTGAAGTAATCTTCTGATGCCTTATGTCTTTGAATGCTTTCGCTTTCAAACTTTAATGAAAACTTTCCAAAACTTCTCGTATGTTTGACACCTTTTGCTCTCTAGAACCTTTTTGCTCTGATACCACTTGTTGACATTTGAAACATCACAAAAATGAATTAATGTGACACTAGAACACCTCTATGGTCACCATTAACTTAATGCTTCTCCAAACTTTGAGAAATGATTGCTTAAACTAAGAACTTTGCTCTTTAGAAATTTCTAGTCACTTTGCTTCTTTCGTTGTATCTCACCTAGACTCAGAACATGACTATTAACCTACCACATTGGATCATTGATCAAATTCACTTGGCACACAAACGATGGTTGTGCAAAGCTATACTATATGGATGTTGCACCCTCACCAAGATTATCTATCGATGTCTAGCATATTACATTCCAATCTAGAGAGCTCTGATGTGGAATAGGTTACAACAATTCAAAGGTAGAACTTTCACAAGACTGCATCAAAGAGGATGCGAGGAGTAGTACCATGTGCTCAACCTCAAGAAGACACTTTAACCCCTAAAATCACTCCTCCACCACAACAACACATACATCCGTTCACACTCTGCATCCCAAGATGTAGCTCTAAAGGCCCAAGTCTAGCATTTCCTCCAGTCCTAGCCGATCAGGAGTCCACCTAGAAGAACTCACCAATGAAGATTTTGAGAAGATCCTCTGAGAGGTGAATGTTGAGTCAAGTGATGTGGAGGGATCACATCCACAAGCAACTACATCACAAGTGCAGGTTACCATAGTCGACCAAGAAGAAGAAGAAGATGACAAAGATGAAGTTGAAGAGGAAGAATTTGTAGAGGGCGATGATGAACATGAGGAATCACATAATGAAGAGCAACAAGAAGTGTCTGAACTCATAGTTGCTCTAGCATACACCCCCCAATTACAATGTTTGTATGACACAATTACAACTATGCAAGAACAGTCTCATTCTTGTCAAGAAAAGCTTTAATGGATCAGATCCTCATAGATGAAGGGGTGGACCCTGAGTTCATTAATTCACTCAAATTTCTAATAGAATCATTGGGAGTTCAAGAAGTAGTGCACATTGCACTATGCCAGTCAATACGATATGGCAAACGAAGAGTGGAGATGAGGTCATGGCTAGGCAAAGATATATGTAACCCCATATTTGAACCGGAAGCAACCACAAAACCAACAACTACTTCAATAGCCATAATAATCTTACCACGGAGACCTTTGTACAAACTTTGCCTATCTCACCTCAAGACCCCGCATCTTTCCCACCTCCACCACCTACCATTGTGGAAAACACTGTAATCTTAACAACCACACCCACACCCCTACCTCAACCACCTCTTTCTCCTTCTATGAATTGATCTTTCAAGCGAACCTTTTTTCTTCCATCACCAATCAACTTCTTGCTTCTCCGTTTCTATTCGTAGAACCCACCATTGGCCACCCCATCATACCTAGTATAGAAGGACACCCGAGACCCATTGAGGGTAGCTTATGTATCCTTGTTTACCCCCATTCCCACATTCCCCTTCCCCATGATCCATACTTTCCATTCGCCTCCTCCATCTTTCCCTACGTCCATCACCACCATTGCCCCATCCCATTATGTATCATTCATGGAAAACCTCATTCATGTTCCCACCACATAGATATTAGGTTCACAAACACCTATGTCCACTTCACTATATGCCGATACAACGATCACCTCACCTACCATCCCCACCTTCATGGTAGCTCCCAATACACCATATAGTCTGACCCCATGGACATTTCTCCACCCATTGCACCTCCCCCCCATGCTTCCACCATCCTTGATCCCCCATCCATCAATATCACCAGCACCATCATGCATTGCATCCACCATTCCCATTCCCATTCCAATTCCCCCTACACTAAATCCTACCTCCTTTGCATCAATAAATATAAATAATACATTCAATACAATGATTCAATGTGTCTCATAGCTTAAGCAAGCTTATCAACACTTGGAAGAACGAAACACAGCCTTACAGGCAGAATCTCGAAGATTACAAACATGCTTTATAACATTGAAGGCTGATAACGAAACACTCCATGCCCAATACCTCACATTACAACAAGCTCATGAAGAACTGGAGGCCAAGGTACCAGATGTGGATGCCCAAGCTACCAAAGACTTGGAGGACATGCTACACGAGCAACAGCTAACCAATGCAAAACTATGAAGAAATATAGGCAAAGAATCATATGTCTATTGCACTAGAAGAGAATAAGAGACTAAATTAATAGAAGCAAGACAATCTCGAGGCTGCTATGGAAGGGACACTAGACACAATGATCAATCCAACATGGAGATGACATCAAGATATTACTCGAGGAACATGCTCGTTTTTTGGAACGAAGCAATTAACTATAGTAGGCACATCTAGGCCAGAGGCTACCACCATCTCATAGACTAAAGAGGAAATGTAAACCCTCCAGAAATAGGTCAAAGAACTCCAAGCATGGCTCTTACAATATGAAAGACCACCCTCTCCGCTTGAAGACCCAGAGCTAGAAACAGTAGTGGAAATTCCTATCAAAGAATCATTTGAAGAACCATATAAACTCATGCCAGTACCCAGAGGGCATATTACTAAAGAGGGTCAATATACCTTTGAAAGTGAGGCACTAGATTGGCTCAAGTGGGTAAAACAAATTGGCCATACTCATGATGATAGGGTGGTTGTACAAATACAATCTATGTTCAATCTTGAAGAAACAGTTCTAAAGTTAGCTTATTTTTAGAACCTATCACATCAACGACTCATCACCACTTTAGAACTGCAATACATGCCATACTTTGTATTATTGGCAGATTATAATGCAAAAATCAACAGGGTTAATGGGAAAGAACCCATGTTTACTATGCAGTTGGAGTAGAATGACCTACCAAAAAAGGCGAGAAGGAACCATCTTCCAACCAACTTGGCATGCATGACTATTGATAGATTATCCCAAAATGATGCACCCTTGGTTAAATATGTTGTTATACATTAAGTATAACCCTTGTTATTGTCCTGTTGTTTATCACCAACCATGGCCAACATTTGCAATCAAAGTTTGCGATACCAAATGGTGTTCAAAATGGATAAACTATCCTTATTTTGCTCCCCCAAGAGTGCCACCCATAGTTGCATGACATGTACTATATACCATTGGCCCTCAAGATTCAAGAACGTGCGGGACATTGCTGCCAAGATGTGCCTGAAGATTTTTGAGCTAATGACAGTTGTTTACAAAACTTTCCAGAAAGTCCAAGCTCCATATATTTCTACCCTAGGGTTCTCTAAAGGTAATCCTGACTTGATTTATGATATGAGTCAAACACCCTCCATCAACAAGATCTATGCCTGGCGTGCATGCGTTAAATAATTACCTTCTTGCTATAAGCAGAACTTTGAGGAGATGTTCTCTATAGGGTTCTAGGAGTACCACTATGAGATTTTCATTCCTAGAATCACCCACCTGTTGCACCTTTTTGTAGTAGAACAAGCACTCCATGCCGATCAGCTATGACTGCCACATCCGAACATCCTAGTTCCAGTAGATTAGGATCAACTTATGATAAATTTGGCATGAGTACTACGATTGAGTGAACATCATCTGGACACAGATGTTGTCAAATACTACATCAAACACTCTTCACAAGGATCTGTTAGGGACGACAGATGCAAGAGAGGGGTGGGTGTTGGTAGCATCCAAGGCAATCAAGGTGGCATTACAAGACAAGTAAGTCGTCGGATAGAATCAAAATAGAGGGAGAATCAAGCAAGAGTAAGCAAGCAGAGTAGTAAATCAAGGCCTGACAACTAGGCCTATATAATTTTTCAAAGGATAAATCTTTTTCAACAGTGATTTTAATCACTACACCCCATTGTAAATACCTTTTTGATGATTCTTACTCCATTTTTTGCAAGTTGAGGAGTCGTTAAGCTTGAGGAGTACTAGATCTAAGTAGATACCATTTTTCATATTTTTTAGAGCTCGTTTGAGCCCCCAAATTAGCCTAGGAAACTATTTTTTAACTAAGCCAAACACTAGGTCTAGAAAAGGCAACTAGTCCAAAACTATAGAAGGAGCTAGAGATCTCATTTTTGGGGTTAGCAAATTGGGGATTCAAGTGAAAAAAAGAGTTTGTAATCTTGTTTTTGGCTAAAAGGATTCCATTGCTCCATCTCTTTGTCTTGTTGTGTGTGCATGTGTGTGTGTATGTGTGTGCATCCTTGTGTGCTTCTCAATCACTCACTTGTGCACTTCACTTGCTCAAGATCATCTTACCCTCCTCCCATCTTCCTCGATTGACAATTATAGGCTGGATCTCCTCATGTTGGTACTTGCCATTGTGCTAGAGTGACAGTGCCCATTTTACATGCTGACATAGTTTTAGCCAAAACCAAAAATTGTTTGAAGCACATAAACACTTTGAACTTTGCTTTCAATGGATATGCCCATGCATGCCTAGAAAAATCATCAATGAAAGTCATGAAGTAAAGGTACTTACCAAAAGAAGTGTCTGCATAGGACCACAAACACCACTATGAACAAGCTGCAATTTCCGAGCAGCTCATACTGAACCATCTTCCAAGAAGGAGGAACGTTGCATTTTTCCCAAAATACAACCTTCACAGACATTTCTACCAGGTGCCTCAAGTTTGGATAGAGAGGACACCATTTCAGATTTTTTGTAGGCATAACAAACTAGAAAAAATTAGATGACCAAAGCATGCATGCCAAAGCTTTGCATCTGGCATAGCTTGAGAATCTTGAACTACACATGCTAAATCATCCATAGACTTTGCATAATCTATGAGCTTATACAACCCACAACATAAATATCAGAAGCAATAATGATATCACCATTTGAAAGATCATGAACTATACATCTATCATCCACAAACCATGGCATGCTACAATAAATATGAACACTTCAAAGAAGACTATATCTTTTAATAACCAAGGTAATGATCATGTTCATGTTCAAACTCAAAAGAGGAGTCAACCTATCAAGACGATCTTGGCAAATGTTGAAACTGATAACATATTTTTATTGATCCGTGGCACAAATAAAGCATCCAAAAATGTAAAAGAACTACCATCAATAGTAGTCAAAATGATCTTACCAACTCCCATGACAATATAAGAGGAGTTGTTAGCACATGTGACAGTATTCCATATAGGGGTAGGGTCAAGTGAAGTGAAGAAACTGTGCTGCAAGATAATATGTTTGGTTGCCCCACTATCAAAGTACCAAACATCTGAGTCTATTATAAACATACACTGCTCATGAGAAGATGGGTCAAAACTACAAATTGTAGTAAATGTCCATTCTTCATTCTACACAAGATTGGCAAAATTTGTTTTAGGTGTAGAGTCCTCTACAACAACCATTCTAGCCTCTTTCTTCTTTGCATCTTTTGTAGCCAATTTTGGACAACTCTTTATGACATGATCATTTCCTTTACACTATTTGCAAAAACAATTCTATTTTTTGTTTTCTTATCATCTTTGTCATCCTTCTTTGATTGTGTAGAATTAGTAGATTATGCTTACTACTAGATGAGCTCCATTTACCTTTGCCCTTTTGACTAGCTAGGAAAGCTTGATTTGCAACACGCATAATGGACCTATTCTGCCTAGACTCATCTTCTTGTAATAGAACATAGACTAACTCTTTAAATGTTAAGGCATTTGGAATGTCTTTCATCAAGTAGAAGCAAAACTCTAATATGAACCTGGAAGACTATTTAGAACAATCTCCAGAAGTGAACTATTTGGCAAGACTCCATCAGCAAAAATCAACTGCTCCTTCAAATCTTTGATCTTTGTCAAAAAATTGTCCATGGAATCTTCTTCATTCATGCGCTCACTCTCCAACTATTTTTGGATGTAAGCAACATGAGCCTCATTCCTTGCCTCGTATAAAGTGGTAAGTGTATCCCAAGCATCCTTTGCTGTTTTGCAAGAGTGAATGTGAGGATTAATGGCATGTTTGATAGAAAAGTCTATCAATGCATGTGCCTAAGCATCTCTGCCATCCCAAAGAAGTCAAACAGAAACCTAAAGATCATCATCTTCAAATCCATCTGCATCACCTTTAATAACTATATTACAGGTGTAATAGGATGTTTTTCAACACCCTACATAATATTACATAGTCCTTTTCTGACTTATCATGACACATCATATATGCCCATAATGGGTAATTGGTACCATCCAAGTTATCCTCAACAACCAACATACAAAATACATCACTGTTTTTCATCCATGGCCACTGATTAAAATACCCTGATGCAGGAAAATGATTGTATTTTGAAAAGTTGAATAAAACTACCCTTTCAAGCTCTAATAGATCTATAGCATACTATGAGGCTTTTGTACTACCAAACCAAGACATGTATATATGTTTGGCATAAAAAGATGAAATTGCCTGCATAGGTACTATGATAGTGTGTTTGGAGGTCAAAACAAGCTGAGACTGCAATTTTGACACCACATAACAAAGCTATTTTGAACTCCTAATTGCCCTGAGTATGCTCATCAATTTTCATGCGATTCTGAGACTGTGATCGGAGGGGTGTTGATGATGCCCTCCATGAAGCGGAAACCTAGTCTGATACCAATTGTTCGAGTTTGATGTCTATAGAAGCATGCAAACAACACAAGGAAGAAGAAGAAGCTTGCAGCACAACACACAATCCTAAATGTATTACCAAGACAATGTAAAAAGATAAGTGACCATTAGGGTTATAATCACATATAAAAGCTCGGGGAAAAGAACCTCCTAAAGAGGGAAAAAAGTGCCTCGACAGTCCTAGTGTGTTCACACACATCAGTACTAAAATATATCAACAATTCTATCATTATGGGCTTGGGAATAATTATATGCATTGAATATGCACAACAAATAATTATATATATGAATGTGGCATTCGTTGGATGAGCTTTGAAATCATTTTGTATGTGATATGGCAACTATAAAAGCATTTCATATAGGAGTGAAAATATGCACTTGGACATTTCTAGAATGACTTATTAAATGCTAGTATCATTTAGGCATCCTTAGAGTTTTGGTAAGGTTAAATGTTTAGTTGGGCATACAAGTAAGTATATTAATGCCAAACAAAAAGACATTGGAGGTTGCTAAGGCAAAGGAACCCAAGCTTCTCAATTGCAATCTCAAAGTATCCAAATAGTGAAGCCATCATTCAATGGATCAAAGGATGGACATAATAATGATAGAGATAACTATTATTCCCCATTTTTTCTCATGTATGTTTGTTTTTCCATGCTAGAATAATGCATTAAAGAATGCATGTAAAATGAATTAGATGATATCTATATGTACCTAGAATGATGCAGTTAAGGCACAAATGAATGCCGAAAGGTTTTTCATTTGGTATGAAATGGAATTACCACATGGAAATGATTACAAAATGAGCATAATAGTTTCATCATAGCATGGCATGAACATGAATGCAAAGTAAGAGCATGTTATTGAATAAGAATGGAGTTCAAATGAGAATTCCATGCATGCCTTCAAGAGGGGTTCAATATATGAACCTTATACATGGTAAGCACCTTCATAAAATATGTACAAGCTTTGGGCATACATTAAGTATGCATATTAGTGAACTAAATCATGTATGCATTGTTCAAAAGGACATGACAGACAAATTAACTTTAGTAATTTCTTCATATGAATTCAAAAGCATAAAATTTTAATAGTATGTTGATGTTATGTGAATCAATAACCATTAACGTTTATGCTTTTTATACGTCGGCTTAATCCAAAAGCCAATAAATCTTAACACAAATATAAAAAACCTAAGGTTTGAGCCCTCTTTATGGATCCTTAAGCTCCACAAAAACCCATGGAGTGCCTTATCAACAAGGCCAAGGACTTAAGCGACAATCATTGTTGTCTTCTTAGTAACCATAAGTTCATGGTAATAACAAATTGGATTGAAGGATATCAAAAAGAGAACTAAAGCCTATATGAGAACCTATACATAGTGATGCGTTAACCTTTCATAATCATGAAAGTTGTCATGAAGTCCAAAGGCCTTAAGTACTTTAGAGAGAGGATCATTGAGGACATCAAACAACTAATGGGGGAAGGAAATATAATAAAGTGACAAGCACTACATGGTTGAATCATGTAATCTCTTTAAAATTCATCTATTCCCCAATAAGTTTCCCCCTTTTGACAAGAAGTATGATCCATCAAGAGCTACAAAAGAGATTTGCTTCAAGTACGAGAGTTTTAACTCATTGATGCATATCTAGAGAACATAAGAGTTTAAGATTTGAAGACAATCTAAATACTTGTACTCGAGAATATGTCTTATGAGCAAGCAACAATTTTCTGACATTGTTAAAGAGATAACCATTTGGGTAAGCTTACGATTGACACATGATTATATACTTTGACATAGATGCCTAATTATGTCAACATATAATGCCTAGTATGAAAATACTAGCTCTATTATCAAATGACATAGACACAAATACTTTTGATTTCATTTGGTCAAAGAAATAGTTCAAATGAAGGATTGATCTTCAAAGTCTAAATCAAGACTTGGTAAGCATATAGAACACGAAGATTTTGAATGAACTTGATTAGAATTAGATGAACAAAGTTTTCTCCTTAGGCAATCCTTGATTAAGAGCTAAAGCTTTTGCACTAAGTTGAGGTTGTAAACCAGATGGTATGGGATGTCTAGGTTTACACTATCACTAAAGTGGATTCAATGGTATGGGACACTAGATTTAAGGATAATGGAAACTTAACCAAGGATATTTGATGATTTATTCAATCATTTTGGAAGAGAATTGAGCATAAATGAACCTCTAATCAGATAGGAAATCGGAGAGCATCAATTTCCTTAAAAATTTGTAGTTTTTAGGGAGAAAAACTCTTAAAGGGTGGAAGAAAGGTGTCATTGATTGATATATCAAAGAGAAAAATGCATTCCTTAACTCTATAGTGAAATTTAAGGAGTGCATTTGATAGCAAGCAGCTAAGTGTGTTTCAGATTTAAAGTCAAACAAAGTGAGCATCGGATATGCAATGATGGAATTCATCAAAGAATTCCCATTTGGTAGTAAAAAAAAGATGAAGACTTGAAGCATATCCATGGTAAGGTACTTAAGAATGGATAAGATAGATCAGGAAAATTCAAATATTAAGCATGACAACTTGCTTAACTCAAAGGGATGATAATAATTTTTGGTCCCTAGAAGAAGAACAACTAAATTTCACAACTCAACAACTATGTGCAGATATGATGACTAAAGATTTAGGTGGAGTGAAGTTTACTAGGTTCAAATATATGATTGGACTTCACGAGATTACAAAGGATTGAAGACTCAAGCATCTTAGGCTTGAGGGGGAGCTATTGGTTAATAAGGTTAAAAGGCATGTCATGTTTATCCATTGTAAAAGGATCTTTTGAAAATAGATTTTCATTAGTTGAAGTGAATGTAAAGAGAGCCAAAAGTCACGACCCTCATTTGAATTCAAATTTTAATAAACACCTAAAAATAGAGAGAATATTAAACGGAGTTTGTCAAATGGACATCTTCTAAAATCAAGGGAAAAAGTGTACTTATACATAGGTAGCTTAGTCATGGATTATGATAGTCTCTTTGCTCAATTCTTGAGTGCACATTGTACTCAACTTGAATCCATTGGAGTCCTCCAACACCTCCATGAACTTTACTTTACTTCTCAATACATATACATCAAGTTTTATCATCATCTTCATTCACTATTCACTGTTGTTGTGTATTTCTCAAAGTTTGTCAACTTCTCTGAGCTGTTGACGTAGAGTTATGGCCTCATTGAGTCATCTATCGATTGGATCATGAACACTTAAAAGTGTCTCTAAAAAATATTTTAGCCATTGGAATTTTTTCTGTAGAGATATGACCATATCTCTATCACTATGTATATGTATCGTCTGCTTCCTAAAAAGTGAAGATCACACCCCCTTACTTCTTAAATATCTACCTCATAAAATAGTCACTCTAAATTCATAAAATGACTTGTGTTAGCTCATTTACCTTCCTATTTGAAACTATGCAAAAGATTTTTTCTTAATTCCTAGTAGCTCTAAGCATTTCTCTGATAATTTTCCTCCATGAATAGAAGATAGATTCTAAAAGTTGACTATCTTGATCCAAACTTTCGATATCAATGTTCCAAAGTAGTATGGTCACATTATTGCATAGATTGCAAACTTAGGAAGTCTACTAGAGAGTCAAAGTGAGAAATAGGTTAGTCAATAGCACCTTTTTACAAAGACCCTCTCATCTCTGCAAACCATTATCACTCTTCATAGTCAGTCCTCGTCTGTCGCGATAGAGCCTCGCTGTCAAGTTTTTGCTTTGTCGCGACAGAGCCAAAATCTTTGAACTTTTTTACTTCATCTACACCACTAGGATGGCCATGAGGAGCTCTACAGTCTTATGTAGATGCATTTCCCAAATGCAACTTTCTGGAATGGTCGCAACAGACAAGGTCTGTTGCCTAGGGCATGAAAAATGGCATGTCGTACTTGTGCAGGTCCTTGGAGCTGATGGTGGTCTAGAATTTGCAAGAAAGTCAATAAGAACACAAGAAACAAGCACACACAATATATCTCTCTATCGCACACAAGCAAATGAGAGGAAGTGAGGGGAGGGGTATATGGTGGGGAAGGTGCAATTTTGACAAAGATGGAGATGGAGGGAGGATGAGTGGAGGCAATGGAGATGGAAAAGACACAAAAAAGTGAGAAAAAACCTTGCTAAAACTAATTACGTCTTGTCTGAACTCCAATGTCTCTACTCAACTCTCTTGCCATCACACACTTGTCCTCGAATAGTGCTCCCTGACAATGGTGCTTAACTTATGCCATTGCTATAACAGTTATGAGTATCAATGTCGATGAAGATCCACCTAGTAATTGTCAATCCACATAGACATGAGGGTGATACGATGATTGTGAGCAAGTGATGTGTGTAAATGTGAAGAGAGAAGTACATTAGATGGACACACATACACACTAGGAAGAGAAAAAGGAATGGATCAATGGAGTCACTTCTATTCATCAACAAGATTAGAAGTTTCTTAGTCTCTCATATAAGCCTTCTCCAAGATTAGGAACCTCAAAAATGAGCGCTCTAGCTCCTTTTATAGTTTTTAGGTGAGTTTTGGACAGTTTCAAACCTAGTGCCCAGCATAGTTTAAAAAATAGGTTCGAAACCTAACTTGAGGGCTTAGACGGACTCCACAAATTATGAAAATCGAAACTTAAATTCTATTTAAGCTCCTCAATCTCGAGGACTCTTTGGCTTCACAAAACGGAGCAAATATTTACAAATGAAGGGTTTTAATACAATGTATTAGTGATGAAGAAAATCATTGTTTAACAAAGAATTGAATGTTTTGTAGGATTTGAATTGTGCACCTTTTTCTCATGTGCTTTCCTATCATCTATGGATACTCTGCTAACTGTGTGCTTTCTACTTGTTTGTCCTTACTAGCCAACATATGATGCAAAAAAATGATTGACTCAAAAAAGTTGAACAACGCCGCTATGCAGAGCCTACCACATATAGCAAACTTCGAAATTCGTGTACTAAAAGACAAAACCTTGAACAAAAGAGAACACAAAAGGTTTTTATGCATTGTGATGGTGCATTTGAAAAGCAAAACAACCTCAAATCAATTTTCTTTTCCACAAGCCCTTTGAGTTTATTTGTAGTATGTATCACTTTGATAATGCTCACCAAGTTCCATCGTGATCCAAGAAAGTGGAGGGTGTACCGACAATGCACCTCACCAACCAATAGCCTACTTTGATACTGATTGGGAATCAAGAATGCACAACAATGTGAGGAAGAAGAAGCTTGGTAGCACAAGACATAGAGTATTACTAAATGTGGAATGTACAAACATTCGTAGCTCACTAGGTTTATGGGCGTATACATAAGCCGAGGGGAAAAACCTCTTAAAAATGGAAAGAAGTGTCTTGATGGTCCCAAGTATGTTCCAACTTCCCACACATCACTACCAAAATATACTAACATATGGAGGCTCTTAAACCCCTCTTCAATTTTAAAGATTGCTTATGTATCATATTTGAGCATAGTTGATAGCAATGAAGATAGCCTAGCTCATAAGTTACTTGGATGCTTGAGACAAGGTCAATTTAGGATTCCATCATACAAAATGATAAGTTTGTATAAAGAGTTTATCAAGCCTCTAAAATATCCACTCTAATAAACTAAGTCACATGTACGTTATTGAGTACAATCAGCTACAACTAGTTAGCATTGAAACACTTGGTGTGCTCTAATCAATTATCATACTTCAATTTAATTAACTACACAACCATCACTATACAAAACACTACACATTTTACCTGTTTGATACGTGACCGTTGATACATGTCTTATGAACACAAATGCTATGTAAATTGACAATCAAGTCTACATTATGTGGTAGTGCTTGTGTTGATAATTATGATAGTGTTGTTTCACCTCCAAAGAGCCAAGAGACTTTGGAACAAAGATTTGCATAAGTGGAAATACCTATGGAATCAACAAAGGACATAGGACATTGGATCTAGTTCGAGGATATTGAACCTAATCACAAAACTGATTTTGTAGACTGATGCTTGATCAAGCAAAGAATCAATGCCTGGAACAGTCCTCAAACCTACATCCTTCTTGGCCAAGAAGTCCCCCATCTAAAAAGCTTGAAGTGGAACAATGGCAATAAAATGGGGGATATCCAGAGTTAAGAAAACTCTAAATTTTCATCACTATTTAAATAACAAGTGCTTGAACTGGACCTTGATTAGATGGGAGTTCAAGGTCTGCATTCGAACGTCGAATTGGATTGTTGTGCATTTGAAGCACGTGTTTTATGATTTGGCTGCATTAAAATTATTAAAATCTAGATGTTTAATGAATAGGTCCTAGAGTAAAGTTAAGGGCTGATTGATCTATTCTAATAAAAAGCTTGAGATTGTTTTGAGTTTTGTAGAGAAATACGTGCAACAAAGTAACTCAATAACAAAGCCAAAAATTTTCAAACTTCACTAGAATACGTCTCCCTTGCAGTCGTTTGGTTCTTTGAATCCAAATTTCGAGTTTAGTGGAAATGTAAACATGTATCATCTCATCAACATCAATACTTCCTTCCACGATATCCATCAAGACATTTGAGCAACTCTAGGACCCTCACCTTCATGAGTTCTTGATTTCAATATTGTCGCTACTTTTCTTACATTGTGTGCACACTTTAGATGTGAACCCCCGCTTAGTCCATCTCAATAACAAATGCTTCAGAGAGAGCTCACTTTCTTTAATGCTCTAAATTATTTGGTAAGGTAATATGCCCTAAATATGCAACACAATGTCAAAGAGTTCATTGATAAAAAACAACCATAGATATTGTGAAATCTACTTCAACCTCTGACTGGTAATATTATAACATTCATCAATGTAAGCAGCACACGATGGTCTCCTACAAAAATTGTTACTTAGACATGGACACTGAATTCAAGAATTGATGCAAGCAGACCTAAACATCCTATAATTGAACATCTGACATTCACATCTTTATGCTTTGTCTTATATCACCTTCATCTTTATTGTTCTCTTGCTTTATGGGAAAACATATTTCCAGCTTTCCTTTGTTTTTCATCTTTCATATATCAATTAGCAAATGAGGTTCTTTTTCCTGATACAGTTGTCATGCAGTCTACTCAAGTTGCTTACTATACTTCTTGATGTATTTCACTCAGCTTTACCGTGTAAACCAATCCATCTCTCTCAGTAATGCCAATACTAGTGCACAACCCTTACAATAATGTTTAATTTCTATCATAATCATATCTTAGTAGCTTGTGACTCTAACTTGTTTGAGGCTTGAATGCCCATAGCTTGTGAGCCAAAAGCCCAGATGGATTGTACCGTAAAAGCCTTCAACTTTCTACCAAAAAATCTGCTCATTTCTGATCAGAACACATCTCTGATAAGATTGGACTCGTGGCAAATCTCAAAAACAGAAAACAAAAGAAAAACGTTTTCCTTGGTCCTCATGGTACCACTGACAAGTCTTCTGCTCATCCATTAATATTCTGTCCCCTGTCCCATAGGTCTCTGAATTGAACTCCCAGAAGAGGACACAGACAATGGTTGAACCCTGCACATCCTAGAATCGAATGTTTCAACTGCCAGCCCATGCCTGCTCACCAAAACAATTGGTTTCTCTGACGATTGATACAGTAGACATGAGCTAGAAGCACATACTATCTATAGAAAATGAATTATTTTGAGTTAGTGAATGTCCCTAGCTCCTAATCAACGCTGCTATCCAGTGAAAATTTTCCTTTTCCTTCTTAATTTGAGAAACTTCATATGCAGTTCTTTTCTCATCGAAATCAATATTTATCCAGGGAAATCTACTTAAATAAACACTTGTTTCTTGGAAATGCCAAGTGTCAGTATCATTGCTTGAGTCAGCCTGTGAAGATTGCTACAGTAGAAATGACCCACAAGCACGTCTATCTAAAGAAAAGGAGTTCTATAGAGTTAGTAAATGTCCCTAGCTCCTGATCGACACTGCTATCCAGTGGAAATTTTCCTTTTCCTTCTTAATTTAAGTAACTTCATATGCACTTCTTTTCACATCAAAATCAATATTTATCCAGTGAAATCTGATTAAATACCAATACCGTGGTATTATCTCCTATTCCTTAGACGTGTAGCCAATAGCAATCAGAGATCCAGTGAGTAGAACACCCCTACGAAGCATTTATGATCAGTGAACTCAACCACAGAACCTTTATGTTTGCATGTCCTTAGTTACAAATTGCATCCTGTGAGGATGCCAATTTTTGCACATGCAAAGGAAAAACAATTCAAGCTACTAGGAAAACAATCTTTCCTTCATCAGCAAGTTAATGTTTACAATTACAAGAAATTCCTCATATTATTAGTCAGTTAAGCTGTCACACGTACAACATTTCTAGTGCATGATAGAGCAGAATTGTCGAGCACATTGAAGACATCAATAGCAGAACCAAAAATCAAAAAATTAGGATGCATACTCAGAAATGGAAAAGTTAACAAGAGGGATAAACAAAAAAGACCAGCACACACAAACAGAAACAAAATGTGCTGAGAAAGGAAGTGAAAAAAATCCCAACTCTACAAAATTATGTGGAGACAACAACATTATACTCATCCAAGAAGGTTGTAGAGCCATCCAAGAGATTCATATCAACTCACCAGGACAAGCCTTTGTTGTAGAGTCATCCAAATGATTCACATCAATTTACCGGGACAAGCATTTGTCAATAATTCAATTATTCAGAGCAGCAGCCATTATGTGAATGATAGATGGACTGCTGTACTTCAAAACTTTAAGCTTGACAGAGCCATAGGCTAGAAGCCATAAATCAGAGAGTTCTCCTAAGCTGTGCTGAAATCTGCAAACTGGAATGCACAAAACTTGGTTCTTCATGTGCAAGAATATCATGAAAATTTATATTTTGACAACACTTACAAGAGAAGATTTTAGCAGATACAATTGATGAACTACACAGTACCACACATATGGTGTACTGCTGAGAGATACAACAGCCCTTCCACAACTTAGAAGGATCATAATTCCAGTGGACACTGAAGTACATCAATTATTTACTCTGATTGACTCAAACGAATCAAACAGGCCTTCAAAGGTTATTCCAATGTGTTGGTTGCAATGGGCTGAAAGGTCACAAAGGGATGACCTGGTGGATCATCAAAACTCCTATCTAATTTGTTAGGCCACTTGATTTCAGCATAAAGCATAGCAAAAGGCTTATATAGAACCCAACTCTTTAAAGCCTCTGATTAGTGTCTGCTGTGGAAGCCATATGCCTTGGACAGAACAGGAGCACCCAAAATTTGTCCCTGGCAAAACGGATAGTTGGTAGGATATCCAACAATCGTACATAAGAAAGCTCAAGCCTGCAAACCCCACATTCAGCAAAAAATGCAAAAGCAACTAACTTACCCAAATTCCAATAAGACAATGCTAGGCTGGAAGAGAAAGCAGTTGACAAATGATTAGTCCTCTTCCTCATCTCTTTGAGACTGCCCATTTATCTTCTGGGCGCGATACATCTCTGCAACCTGAAGACACACACAACATTCAGAAATAATAATATGAAAGTGGATTACCCACAACTGTGAAGTATTTGCCTGCTCAGCTGTTGTTGCCAGTTCTGGAGACTTGTCAGTCCTCAGACGTAGAAGACGTGGAAAGCGGAGTGAAATACCCTGCTCCAAAAATATTTGTAAACAACCAGGAAATAAGGAAGATGCTGTGAGGGCAAACAACATGAACTCCCTCGAGACATGAAAGACACCGTTACTAGGCAGATAGCTTGGACTGACCTTTGATGGATCTACTTTCCCTATAGCTGCACGATGCACAGGACTAATACTCAAATCTGCTGCCTTGACCTCCCAAACCTACATCAAAAGAACACATGAGTACACAAAATCATACTTGAAGATGCCTGCAGCACTAAATGGTGCCTGAGGCTGACCTCAACAGGTTCAAACCAGACATCCACTCCAAGTGTCTCTCCAAAACGATAATATTGCTGGAGTTCAAGCCAGTTTCTGGTAGTAAGCTGCACAGTTCAAAGAAACAAAAATGAAACAAAACAACCACAACATTTTCTTCCTTGAACCTTTGGTGTTGGTATAACATTAGCACGCAAACTTGCAGACCGTTCTTCCAATACTGCTTCAGAAAAACCAGTTCCTGTAAAAACATAACATTGTAAACGCCTAGTATACAGCTTGAAAATGCCCACCTCCAAAGACAAGAAGTACTCTTAACCTATCTTGCAAATGCTTTGATACTCCTCAGTATCTTCATCATAACAAGCCAAGAGGAAAGCTCCATACACTCCTGTTCCAGTATGGCATGAAAGTTAAAACCTTTAACAACCCGATGCACATTAGAAATAAAACACATGCACCTGTCCTCTTTCCTCGACCATGAAATGCTCCAATAGGCACAAGATCAAAAGAGTCTCCAACACTACAAGCCCAGATACACAGCACTCAATTTTCAAGAACTCCAGTAGACATTAAAAAATTTAACATTAAGAGACTACGCCATTAGCCTGAGGATCTACTATATTCAACTAAAGACCTAGGACAAAGCCACACCACAATTTCTAAGCTGTGCCTAATCTGCAGATGCCTGAGACCAGTAAAATCATCAGCACCCTCCAGATCTTCATTTTGCTTCAAGCAAATCAGTCGGTTCTCAAAACCAACTCCAACTCCAATACCCCCAAAGTTTGAGATACAAGAAGCAGAATTTTCCTCTTGAAAGTGCAATAATAGATCTTCACTGGAGCCTAAAACTTTAGTTTGAAAACACTGGTAAATCCACTCAATATTTGCCAGCAACGTGATGGGGGGTCCCACTACAAGAAATGAACCATCCAACATGCGACCTATCAACTATTAATTTACTACTCTTGCCCGCCATGCTACCAAAAGGCAGTACTCAAAAGTGCTGAAATTTGACAATTATTTTCCAGTTTGAATTAAGTATCAGAAGTCTGCAGTAAAAAAAGCTGTTATATCTCATCACATTACAGCATAGCACATTTTAATAGAAGGATGCTTCAGGTTGCACAACAAGGATAGACCAAAAATTGGCAAAAATAGTTCTGATATAGACAACCTGTCCATGTAGTCCTTCTTCAGCTTCAGCCAATTGTTGGAGCGTTTTGCAGGTTCATATGTAGCCTCCTTATCAAGTGTCTTTATAATCAAGCCCTCACAACTATCAAGCACAAAGAGAATTGAGATGACAGTAGACCAAATAGAAAGGTTTCAAGAATTACAATACATTATACACATGCAACAAGAAGTTACCTATGATTGACAGCATCTTGTAAGAAAGCTTGTATTTCCTCCAAATCAGTTGAAGTTATGGCTTTCGCAAAACTAAACTCCTTAGGGACCTCCACAAATGATTGATAAAGGTACTGGAAAAGCTTAGGTAGAATGAGCTCTCCCCAACTCTCTATACAGCACTCCCTCCTCCCACCACTTCTCTCCCTTCCAACCTTAAATAACAAGGTTGGACAAATCCATCTACCTCCACATCTAGCCTCTATAAAGAGTTTTATTGTGCTTTAATTCACACTTGACTTTAAATTAATTTGAACATCCCCTTCCCCTTGCTTTTATTTGTACGATTATATTTTGACCGAAAATCTCTTTGGAAACAAGATTTAACTTTTCCAGTCCGATAATGTACATGCATACGTTTAAATAGACCTCAGGTTTTGAGTGATGCTCATAAGATTAAAGAAATGTTGGTAACAAAATCAATAAAAAACATTGGGCTGCTAAAACATATGCCCATAAAGAATTTTGAGGTTTGTCAGAATAGACAGGTCTACAAGGAACTTTGGATGCTCATGTGCAGTGAATTCAATAGATTAGACATAAAATTTACTGGTACTAGAGATGATGTGTAAACCTTAGAGATGGTTTTTCTCAACTCTTAGTTTCTCACATTCAGTCCGTTCCAATGTTAGGGCAATGCGTTATGATGATAGTGACAAATATGATGAGGATTTACATCCACATAAAAGCTTTAAAACATGGAGAGCATATAACACAAACATTTATGACCTTCAAAATGCAAAATGCAGCCAACCAATGATGAGCATCAATTTAAAACCATAATTTCTATCTGCATGCATTCCTGATAAAGTCGAAGAGAATAATCAAACTTGTTCATACCTCAAAACTATCCATATTTTTTCCCCTTTTTGGCATTCCTATCCTCACATGAGACAGTTTTCTTTGTAAACATGGAGCTTCTTTGGAAATTTTCATGAGTACAGAATCCTCCCCTCTAGTATTTTGAAATTTTGGTGATGTTCTGGGCATATGTTTTAATAGTATTGCATGTGAGGAGGTCTTCTACTAAAGTTAGTTTTATAGTAAAGTAAAAAAAACACATTCTGCATATCCTCTCTAGAAGATTAGCAGCCATCTTCAAGGCAAAAAGAGGCACATTTTTTTCTCCACCTTCAGGAATAGAATCCCTACATCTGCTCTTGTAAGATTTTGCCCTCAAGTTAATGCACAGCTGATGAAAGTACTCTTCGAAAAATGACAATTAAGTATTTTGCTGCTGCCATAACATTTCCTCCATAGTCTGATTCGTTCTCTCTGTCTGTCTGTCCAACTCAAGGTGATCCAAGGAACACATCTACCAAAAATTGCTAGTAAACTTAAGTGTCCCAATCACTAACAATCTCCTATGGCAACTGATACAATTTATACATATGCTCCACAAACAACCAAGGTAACTCATGAGTTCATGTCAATATAAACCTCATCATTTTCATGAGTCAATCCACGACCAGAAAAATGGCATCGTCACCCCTTTGGTCACAGATGATAAAGTCGCAAAGTCAAGACTCCATAAAAATGGAACACTACTAACTACCTGGAATTTGTAATGAATGTAACAACCCCACATGTCTCAATTGTTAAGCTTAGTTGACACTCAGTACATCCCTACACATACCTCTCTATTAAGGCTCTCATATGTGGCAAATGAAAGAGCAAGCTCACCGAGGTCAAAATATAGTATATGCTTGGGTATCTCGCACTAGGTGCATCATAACACCAATACAAAATCCACCGACAAATATCCTAATCGCCTTGCATACCATAGTTGGTTTGGAACTCGTTCCAAACAACTTTTATGGTTCGGCGCTTTTGGTTCCGCACCAACGTTCCAAACAACGTATGGAACCTTGACTTATAAAAATAATACCCCACAGTTTTTTTGATAGCGACTTGCCTTAGGAGTCGGTGAGCTCTCTCTCATAAGCCTCGTCCAAGGTCCATTAGTACCTAAACACTCATATAAACATATATACATTTGTGACTTGTTGCATTTCTAAATGCATCTATGATGTCATACAAAACCTATAGGGCTATGTTGCACACGTACTAAGTATTATTATGTCACATAAAAGTTAGAACTTAGAGCATACATGCATGAATACATTCGTACGTACACACATACATACATGCATACACATATATAGTGCATGCATGCATGACACAATCCACATTGAATGTATACACTCTACATGCATGTATGCACATAAATAAGTAAATAAATAAATTTAAAAAAAAATATATATATATATATATATATAAAATTAATTAATAAGGTAACGTTCCATACCGTTCCATATCCTGATGTTTGGTACGGCACCGCGTTCCGTACGTGTACCGTATGTGTCGTACCAAACGTTCCGTACCACCTTGTTGCATACACACCTTGACTTCACACACCTTGACTTGCCTTAAAAGTAGTCATTTCTTGATGGGATACTTTTCCCTTATCTTCCCCTTCATAGGAGCTCCGTGGCATTCGGACTGCCACAATCACCCTAACTACCATGGTGGAAAGCAGCGTTTTTGCTACGGTAACGGCAACGAGTTAGCAAGGATAGCGACCTTTGAAGGGAGGAGTTGCGATAAAGTGATTTGTTTTTCAAAATGTGTATATATATTTTCTTATATTTTGGATATTTTGACATATATAAGGTGGGATATGCTAGATATACCATAAATTGTAGTAAAAGACATACATAGCAAAGATTATTGACTCTAGACTAGTCTCTAGATGATTCACCATTTACAATTATGTCAATAATCTGATCAATCATCATAGAAGAGTACCCCTGGCTTTGAAGGCCAAGGATGGACCTTTTGTCCAAGATGTGAAAGTGCATTACAAGGAGAACATGGGGAATCCAAAATATCAATTTGTTTCAAGATGATACGGCCCAAAAAGTAAATCATACGTAAATGAATCTCTACTCTCCTAAAGCTTTTTATGTCTTCTCATTCTCCACATTTTTGTATTGCATGTATCGAATATTTTGGACAAGATTTTAGATAATTTCTTATCCCTCCTAAGAGACATAATTTTTTGTATTTTTGGATCAAAAGAAAAATTGGAATGCAAAGCAACCCATTGCAAACATCGCAACATTGCGAAGTTGCAGACCACTCACAACACGTTGTGATGCAACTATGCAAACTACCAAATATTGTCTTTACTCTTCGCCATACCCCACCAAAGCGGCAAACATCCTAATAAGACCCCAAAAGTAAAAGGAAATCAATCTCAATCTCGTAAAAGGAAAGCACATTCATCTCAAGGATCCTACTAAAAGCATCTACCATCACATTGGTGGCATCATTCTCATACCCAATCTCAAAGTCAAACTCTACATGAATTCTACCCACCTTGCCTTACAACCTTTGATCAAGCTCATCACAGATATCTTTTAAAGAGTGTTGGTTTATCCATATACTACAGTGAGAGCCATATAAGTAATGGGGTAAGACCTTCAATGTATGGATCACTCTCAACAACTTCCTCTATGGTGTGATGTGCTCCATCTAAAAATCAAAGAGCTTGTGGCTCTTGAATGCCACTAGTCTGCCATTTTACTTAGAATGGTGCTTTTGGAAACCTCAATAACATCTATCGCCATCATGAAGGGGTTTAAGGGATCCACTATCTACAACATCGATAGAGAAGTCAATAGATGAGACAAACCTAGTGCTACAATTCCCCAATGCAAGTGTAGTCCTTGTTGATCTTGCGAAAGAATATGATGAACAAAGGAAAGGCCTACACTTGGTGATTGGAGTGAATGGACCAATCCAATACAATGCTTAATTTGTATGATGCCATCACCCAAGATGCCATGGCCAAGATATAACAAAGCTATATGTTTACGAACATCACACTCGCTTTGTTTCTTGTGCAACATCTCTAGTCTCGAGATTTGTAAGACAAGATTGAGGTGACATTGATGGCTCTCTATGGTCCTACTATGAAACAAAATGTTGTCGAAGAGCACTACAAGTCACTTCCCAAAATATGGGAAAACAAATAGTTCATTGTCAATTGAAAAGTGATAGATGCATTGGTTAATTCGAAAGGAAAGACCAAAAAAAAGTAATGTCCATATCAAGTCTTAGACGTGACCTTCAAAACATCCACAAAAGATATTCGTGTTTAGTGATAAGCAATCTAAGCTGATAATGGTAAAATACATAGCACTTAGTAGTTGATCAACCAAAGCATCCATCCAAGGCAACAAATATTTGTTATTGATTATTAGTCTAGGTTCATTATACCACAATTGATATAAAAAGAATAAAAAATTGAGAAAACACAAGAAAAGAGAGATTATATGAGAGGGAGAAGGAGCTATGCTCCAAATCTTGCAATATATTCCAATAATTGAAGTTGCAAATGAATAGACATAAGCTAAGCTCTAGCTAGAAGAACTCCATGGACCTCCAAGAAGATATTCTAGCTATCCATGAACTCCAGCTTCTTCTCCAAAAGCTCCTCCAAGTTGATGAAGAAGATAGCCACCATCTCCAAGGTGAAGATGCTCAGCACATCTTTAAATAGTGATGGGGAAACAAAAACAATGCATTGCTTCATTGATAAAGCTAGGTGATAAAGTAAAAGACAACAGCAAAGATAGATCACGATCTTTTGTTTTAGCTCTCCATGAAAGTAGTGTTGATGGAAAGATGCTTTTTACTATAAGCACACATATTCGCTTGACGTAGCCGTTTTACATGTGCATTCACTTCGATGTTGACCTTTTAATGAGTGTTTTCAAAAACATCCCGTAGTGCTAGGTACTTCGGGAATATGTGAATATCTCCATATGCACATACTAATCAATTTTTACTAGGTTGGGCCAAATCAATATCAAGAGTTGACCATCAAGTAGGTTTCACTTGGTGGAAGGTCGACCCTTTGACCATTTTGACCATTATTCTAACAAATAAGACCCTTACAATACAAACAAAAGCACATATCACTATCTCATGCTCCTCAACCTACCTAAACCTATAAGGTGCACATGAGACTATTGAAAAATAATGGGGACATTCCTAAATTCTAATTGAGCTTTCCATGAATTTATGATGGCTCTAGAGAATTGTATATGAAAGCTAATTTTTGGACATCAATCGGTGAAAATATCTTCAAATTATGATGAGTGGATTGAGAGATTTTGTTTTGTAATTTCATATGGAAAAAAGTCAAGCTCTTCATAAATAAGTGGACATGACTTAAACCATAATAAAATGGCACTAAAAGTTATGGATCTCTTCTAAAGTTGGCAAAAAAGAATGACTTGTGCTAAAAGTGAGTGCTTTTGGCAGTTCAAGAGCATGTAGGATTAAAGAAATCACGCACAAGAATTTCTAGCCTTAACTAAGTTGTTTACACTTGCTTACCTTCCTCTCTGCATGTTCCATCTCTTGCTTCAACTTGAACAGGCTTCCATAGCTGCAAACTTCTGATTTGTCTGCAATTCCAGCCTTTTGAAGCTTCTATACAGCTATATACTCTGTACTGGTCTTTATATATTGCACTTGTTGTATTCTTGTTTTAGGTCATTCTTGTACATTCCTTTGTTTATGTAATAGAAGAAGAAGAAGAAGAAGAAGAAGAAGAAGAAGATTATTCTTCTTGCCTCAATCTGTGTGTGTGCTTTTCCTTGAGAGTGAGAGTGTGTGTGTGAGATCTCTTCCTTATCTCCTTCCTCGTGACATGGTATCAAAGCTAGCGTGGCTGTACAGAGCTCATGGAGAAGGCAACGGTGAAGAGTACGCAGCAAGGCGTGGAGAAAATGCGATTCACAAACGACCTCCGTTTGCTACAAAAATCGGAGTGAAGATAGAAGACTTCAAAATATTTTCGAGAGTTATCCCTTTAGGGTCACTTGTTTTTGTCATATCAAAGTTTCGGAGCCATCTCAACCTTCGTTTTGAGCCCGCAAGGTGGGACCCACTGAAAAACTTGCATCGTGTTCGGCAACACTCGTATATTCCAAATCCAGAATTTCAAGCGATTCCGTGTACTATTGATACACGAAAACTGTGTTTTTCTGAGATCAAACTATCACGTCATAATGCGATAGTGTTCAAGCAGAAGTGCTGCTTGTAGTGTTTTGCAATGTTGTGTATTGCTGCAAAAATGGCAAACGAAGATGGAATGAGTCAGCTTATGAGCTTTCATAAGCTGGACAAGAACAACTTCCATGCTTGGAGATTTAGAATGACGAATTTCTTGATGGGAAAAGGTTACTGTAAGTACATCGAAGGAGAGAACGAAAATGCTCCACAGTTACCAGAGAGGAATCGGACTGCAAAACAAATAAGAGCATATGAGGAATGGAATCAAGGAGCACGAAAGGTAATGTATTGGCTATTTGTTAGCATATAGGATAGCATGATTGGGCACATACAGGATGCCAAGACTCTGAAAGAGGCTTGGAACAATTCGGTCACATTGTATGAGACCAATACAAAGGCATGAAAATTGCAACTCAAGGACGAGCTGCATACCTTGGAGAAAAAGAGCATGTCGGTAAGTGACTATACCCTGAAAATCAAAAGCATATGTGAGTCACTTGCATCTATTGGAGTGAATGTAGATGATGGTGATAAGGTGGAAGTATGCCTTCATGATTTAGGAGCTACATATAAGCAGTTCAGAACTTCTATACAGATCAAGGAAAATATTCCAAATTTTGCTGATCTGGTATCGATGCTGATTATTGAAGAAAAGAATCTTGGTGAGGATTCAAACTCCCAATGAAACCCCAATTCTGAGCAGGTATTCTACTCTGGCAAAGAAAGAGGCAAAGGTAGAGGTATCGGAAGTGAAAGAGGAAACAGTAACCAAGACCAAGGTCAACAACAGAATCATGAAGAAGAAAGAGGACAATTTCGAGGCAAGGGGAGCAAAGAGGTCGTAGAAATTTCCAAAGAAATGATTCAAGTAATGATAGTAAAGAATGCTAGAATTGTGGTAAACCTGGACACTTTGAACGTGATTGCAGGTTGAAGAATCAAAATAACAGAAGGAAGCAAAACAATTATGCATCCACAAGTGAAGATGATTCTGAGATGATGTTCATGGTTCAACATCACATGATGAATATGATGTCTGCTGGTGTTTCAAAATCGAATGATAATGTTTGGTATGTTGATTCATGTGCTTCAAATCACATGACCAATCATGCGGAATGGTTTAGTACTTTGCAAAAATTGCAAATTCCTGGATATGTTGAAACACTGATGACACATCAAATCCTATTGAGCATACAGGAAACATAGCACTATCTATGGAGGATGGAAAGGTAAACAAAGAATCTGGTTTCTGTTGGACAAATGGTTGACCAAGGATTACAAGCTAGGTTCAATGCTTATGGATTATATGTAGAGGAGTACAAGCAGGATGGACAATTGGTTGCCAAAGGAAACAAACTGGGTAGGATGTTCACCTTAAATGTAAAGATTCCTAAAATGAATGCAGCCATATTTGCAAAAGGTGAAAGAGTTATTGCTGATATAGAGATCTGGCACAAATGAATCGGACACGCAAATCTGCAAAGGCTGAAACTGATGCAATCAAAGAAGATAGTTCATGGACTACCAAATTTCAAGGTTTCAGAGATGCAAAAGGTATGTGCAACATGTCAATTTGGTAAACAATCAAGATCATCGTTTCCACATGACAAGCATGTTAGTGAGAATGTGCTAGAAATAGTACGTACAGATGTTTGGGGTCTTGCAAAGACCACATCTATGGGCGGTTGCAAGTTTTATGTAACTATCATTGATGATCATACACAAAAAGTATGGGTATATTTCATGAAAGAGAAGAGTGAGGTATTCACTCACTTCCAAAATTTTAAGGCTATGGTGGAAAAGAAGACAAGAAAGTATATTCAAACATTAAGGTCTGATGGAGGAGGTGAATACATGTCAAATGAGTTCAGTAATTTTCTAAAAAGTCATGGAATTCGACATCAGTTTTCATGCAGGTACACACCACAACAGAACGGTCTTGCTCAAAGCAAAAATAGACATATTGCAAAAATAGAAAGAGCCTTGATGGCTGAGGAGAATATGCCTCATTGTTATTGGGCAAAAGCTGTTCATACTACTATATACATAATGAACAGAACTCCGACGGCTGCTGCACATCAACTTACACCTAAAGAGACGTTTACAGGTAAAAAGCCGAACTTATCACATCTGAAAGTTTTTGGCTATATTGCATATGTACATGTTCCAGATGAATTGAGGACGAAGCTTAATCCAAAAGCAGAAAAGTCTCTTCATTGGATACTCCCTTGAGCAAAAGGGATATAAATGTTATAACCCACTCACACGAAAGGTGAAGGTGAGCAGAGATGTGGTATTTGATGAAATATCAAGCTTCTATGCAGATGCCAAAGAAGGACTGAATCTTGAACCAAATGACAAAGAAAATGCTGAAAAATCAAGTGCAGAATCTCAAGTTTTAAGTGGACCGGATGCATCACCAAGAAATAGTTCAAACTCAAATCCATGGAGTGGAAGATTGAGTGGAAATTTCAATCAAGCAAATTCATCAAATACATCCAAGAAAGGTAAAGAAAAGCTTTCTGCTCGTAGTAAAACATGTGCAGGTTTTAAAGATGTTGATGGAGATTCAAGCGGTTCAAAAAAGAGTCTTGATGAGGAACTTGGATTGCCCTCTGTGAAGACTCAAGGCGTAAGAAGGGCACATGCAGGTGATACAAGGAGAAGTGACCCAAGACAAAGAAGATCTGGGAGGATGCAAAATTCAGTGCAACGATTGACGTATGACAGTTATATGGCTCATCATTGTGCCTACATGACTAAGGTAATACAAGATGCTGAGCCTTCTTGTTTTGAAGATGCAATTGGAAATGCAAATTGGGAAAAAGCTATGGATGAGGAGATGGCTACAATTTATGGGAATGATACATGGAAGCTGGTTCCATTGCCGCAAGGAAAGAAACCCATAGGCTGCAAATGGGTTTACAAGGTGAAGCATAATGCTGATGGTAGCATAAGCAGGTATAAAGCACGATTGGTAGCTAAAGGATATGCACAGACATATGGCATTGATTATGAGGAAACATTAAGCCCTGTAGCTAAAATGTCTCCTGTCAGAACACTTGTTGCATTAGCTACAACAAAAGGATGGACTTTGCATTAGATGGATGTGAAAAATGCTTTCCTACATGGTGAGTTACAAGAAGTATATATGGACAAGCCACAATGATATGAAGATTCAAAGCATCCAAAATATGTTTGCAGGTTGCAAAAGGCTTTGTATGGGCTGAAGCAAGCTCCTCGTGCATGGCATGCCAGGATTGCTGATTACTTAACCAACATTGGGTTTTCTATGTGTGATGCAGATCATTCACTATATGCAAGGAAGGATGATGATGGCATCACGATTGTGCCTATTTATGTTGATGATCTGATTGTAGGTGGTGATAATGAAGAAAGCATCAAAGAGGTAAAGCAACTTCTTATGCAGGAATTCGACATGAAAGA